>JTDE01021057.1:0-97088 GCA_014338405.1 Paragonimus skrjabini miyazakii
CCGTTGATGGAAGAATGACCAATGGTCACCGAAGGCCACCTAGGCGAGTTAAGATCTAGGGTGACATCCCTTTCCTATCTAGTCCGTACCGGTTGAGCAATACAAGCTGATTCTATGTATGTCTAGTCTGTGTGAGCTGAGTTGCGAATGTCGCCTGGTCCACTTTTCGAATGGGAGTCTTCATTAAACTAACAGTTAACTTTGGTAGCCTTTGGAAACAATACTCAGTCAGTTTCGAACTTCGGTCTATTGCTCTGAACGTACACGATCAAATATGCACCCACCTGGTTAGCGTAAATTTTTGTTTCAATACCTTGAATGTGCCCGGTTTAGTTACGAGAAGAAATGCAAAGCAAACAGGCGTGTTTTTGATGCTTTTAACCGCTAAGCGTTTCTTCCCAGAAATCATTGCATTTGACACGTTTATCGGACTGCAGTGACAGTTGTAAGTGGCATAAGTTTGCATCAGTCACAAGTGTGTTGAGTGTCTATCGTTTAAGATTACAAAAATATCCTAATTAATTACCTCAACAGAGCTCATGGATTATTTAAGTAGTGTTTATGTGTGTCGAGGTCAGATTTAATGATGGTTTCCCTCTCGTGTCATGATGTGTGACAACAAAATGAACGTGTTGATTCCGAGACTTGCAAGTCTAGGTGCTCGTCTGAAATAGACGTATCAAAAATATATGAACAACTGGTTTATCGTTGTTTGACTAGACTTGTTTTAGATGTGAATCACACATTGTATTGATTCGTTGTTATTGACAGTCCCGTGATATGATGAAGACTGTTGTGTTTCTCAAATGGCTAGACGCCAATTTTTGATCTGACATCCATTCACAGGTACAAGGAGGTAATGACGTAGTTAGGTAAGCATTCGTTATTCTTCAGTACCAACCGGTTCATGTTCAGAACCGTTGCAAACTACTTGGTTCTCATGATTCGTTCCATGTATGAGTTTATGATGTTCAGCAGAGATCGTGTAGTTTAGCTGGGTTTTTGTTGTAGAAACAAAATACATAGTTAATTTGGTAACCGTAATCTAAATCGAATCTGGATTCAGTAGACGTTGGTTTCATGGTTACAGTTTAACTGTGTATACATTCCAATTGTTGATACACCACACAGACGATATCCGTCACACAGACTGAGAATGTTGTAAAGATCAAGCCAAATCACTACCATACTTCGTCAAGGTCCCATTTGATGTCCTCAAGGCAAAACTCCATCTTATAGGCAAATCGTCTGCTTCGTTCCTGACCCTATTTCATGACAGACTGACTGAGGCCAGTGAACGTCGTCCAGTCATTTGTGTGGATTGTTGGCACAGTCCACCTCTCCAGCCGTTTTCCTGAATACACACGTTTTGACGCATAACTGTAAACGGCAAATCGCCATGCTAACCTCGCGTCCGAGCCCGCACACATGTTGTGGTCACTATACTTCATACTCAGACAGACCGTAGCTAGTGGGCAGCGGTTCTTATACTATTCGGGCGTACACAACCATCCTGGACGGTAGAGAGATAGGTGAGCGTACGTTTGAACAACGCAACTGACTAGACGGTTTGTGAGTTATAGTGCAAGCAAGGGTCAAGATGCACTGTTTGATTCCCTAATGCATGGCCCTGGACTTGTTGGTCTCGATGCTGAATCCGACCGTGTATGTAGAGCGACGCGAACATAATTTACACAAATATTCAATTTGCCTAGTTCGAAAGTGCACTTACTTTAGTTAGCCGAACTATCAACATAGTATAGCATAGTATTGTTTAACCTGATGAACACAATCAAATCCTGAAAAATTTCATTTCTCTATACGACGTGCGAACAGTTACGGTTGGCAGCGTCCAAAAGACTAACTGATGACAGTTCAGTTTCTAAGCACATTAGAATCCAGGGGAACAGGTGGAGAGGCGTGGGGAGGGGCAACCATACAAGTAGCCGGGTTCAGTTTGTCTGTCATGAAATAGGGCCAAGAATTAAGCAGACGATTTGCCTATTAAACAAAATGGTGTTTTGAGGATATCAAATGGGATGTTGAGGAACAACAGTTGGAAGATTGTAGCATATTTACCGTGGAACGGCGTCGTTATCTATTATGCATAATAATTCAGTGAAACTGTAGTTCAGCCATTTTTAAGCTTCTTGTTTAGCGCATTTTCATTTTGAGTGATGCTCATCTGATCGGCATCTTTTTGACCATGGCAAATGGCAAAAGATCGGAGACTTTCCTGTGCATATAATTAAGTAACTGTTTAGTGGAACATCACAGTAAGACATGGTTTTCCTCTCAGTTTATTGTGTGAACGAATACCAGCTGTACTATACTAAGGTTCATGTGACCGTTCTGACGATAATCCATGTGAATGGCGTTCATTTTTCCAAGTTAATGTTGCGGAAACAAATGGTTTTATCTGACACACTACGGTTGTGATAGCAGTGTGACTAGTCACTGGCTGATTACTCCGGTATCATCCACTGGAATTTAACTGGGATGAGCAGGAGCCCGCTCAGGGGTCGTTTTGTACGGTCAAGCTGCTTGTTACCATCTCGCAATGTATGTGACGTAGGCAGCTCGGGATATTCTGAATTTAGTCATATCTTTTAGTGTTACAGTTCTTATATTTGAAACACTGGATTCCCTTTAACAACTTCATCAATGCAGTGAGAAGACATGTGTTGCGATATGTTAACGTTTCGTTTACTCTCATCAGTTGCAAACGTAAAACATACGAGTTATATATGACACACAAATAGAGATAGATAGGGTACGGACACGCATACAGTCACACCACATATTATGTCCTCACCACCACGGCAATTCTATGGGTTGTTTCAACCACTTTTCTGCATATTGCGCCGGCTGATGAGTTTCAACCAACATGGCTTCGCTAAAGGCTAGTAGCTTCGGGTTCTTTTGATGTAACAATATTTTGAATGATTTAAGCTAGTCAATCTGGTGGCCTGTTATCATGAGGTGTATGGCGATCGACGATTCGGGGCTTCGAGTAACTGATTCACCGGTTTCAGATTGTTGTGTCGTGAGTTGTTTTAACCAGTTCGGGACGTGTTCTGCTAATCGCTGAGATAGCTGTCGCTCTGTTCTGCCTATGTAAACGTCACCATAACTGCAAGTGAACTGATAAACAACGTGAGAGACAGATTGGTCAGACAAACTGCGTTTGCGATTGTGTAGAACGGGTCGTTTGGTGGTTTGAACCAAGCGTAACTAGGCAGCTGCGTACGTACGGGATAGAGCGTATTGCAATATGTGCCTTGTGTCATTTGCCAGATGATCGCCTTTGAATTGCACGAATAAGAATATATCTTTCTTTTGAGCTGTTTGCACTGGCTTATTGCACCTGTTCATCCTGCTATGAATATCAGTGAACTTTTCCGGATATCTGTTTGCCAGCAACGTGTTCCTCAGCATTTCTTGTCCTATCTGCAGCTTGTCGAGGGTGCAAATATGCCTGGCCCTGTGAAATAGGATTTTGACCAAACCCCGCATGTATGCTATCGGAGGAAAGTTGGAGAACTGGAGATATCGTCCGCCCCATGTAATGTTCCATTCCCACGCCTAGTGATGAGCACATCTAAGAATGCTAAACTGCTGTTTGATTCACTTTCGTGAGACAATGATAGGTTCGAATGAATAGAGTTAAAAAGAGTAAAAATAAATCAAAATGGGCAGTATATGTAAAAATTAAAATATCATCAATATACCGTTGGTACAATAAGGCTTTGACAATATTATCCGAGACCTGACGTCCAATCATTCCCAAGAAGGGGTCGGTTAATGTTGGGTCTAACGGAAGTGCAGCAAACGGCAGTTTAGCATTCTTAGATGTGCTCATCACTAGGTGTGGGGATGGAACTCGAGTCTAGTGCTTCTTTTCGAAAGGGGCTGGCTGGAAAGTCTGTGGGAGTGCGACAGCTGCGATCAATTGTGGGTGATCTTCAATCTGTATGGAAATCAAAATCCCCTACTACTCATCAGCAATCAAATACCGCTCAACAAGTCAATGATTTCTGTAATTTCAACTTGGAGAAAAGTCCTAGACGAGGGGTCATCGATTGGAATTAACAGACAGTAACTGTGTCTCATCTCGAGGCGATCGGGCAACCTGATCCTTACTTACAAGGGAAAGTGGTTGATTGTTCACATATGATAATTCGGTCGTGCCTAATGTGAGGTCAATGGCGCAGTGGTAAACACGGTTGCCTCATGAACAGCATGGCCACGGTTCTAGTCCCGACGGTGGCAATGATATGCACTACTGACGAGCTGTAATGAGAGCGAAACTGGGGTCTAGTGCTTGTATTGGAAAGGGGCCGACTGGAAAGTCTGTGGGAATGCGACAGCTGCGATCAATTGTGGGTGATGTTCAATCTATATGACAGACAGTTTCGTTGAAGTAAATTGTTAACACAGTACAATTGTTTATGCCACTAAGCATTCTAACTGAGTCAGGTTGGCGAACATTCTCCGAATACGCCTGAAGCACGATTGTATTCGTTGAGGGTGTTCCTTCTTTTTGGGCCACGTCTCTCATTCATCGCTCCAAAACGTCTTGACCACCGTGGTTAATTGGCGCTTGCTAACCTGACTCTATTGCAAAAGCAGTTTGTGTAAACGGTATCTTCGCAATAGGACTTTAGTAAAATGTACTTGTTTCCACTCCGCTCTGAGATGATCAATTTAGTTTGATCGGTTCTTGGGATAGTGGTTCCTTGAGTCATGTTGAGCCGAAATTGAATCACAGAACACTGTTATAGAGACGTGCTAGGACGATGGATGACAGATAGATCATTATAGACTGCTGATGAGTAGTAGGGGATTTTGGTTTTCTGTAAATTGAACATCGCCCAAAAGTGCGACAGCTACGACCAATTGTGAATGTTCAATTTGTGTAACACAAATCTCCTACTGCTGACCAAAACTCAAAATGTCGTTCAACAGGTCAATGATCTTTGTGATTTCAACCTATAGATAAGTCCTAGTCATGGGGTGATCGAGTGGAGTTGACAAGACTGCTACTGTGTCTCATCCAAAGACGACTGGGTAACCTGAGCATTACTCATGAGCGAATGAGGCTGAATGTTTAGGTATGACGATTGGGTAATGCCTAATGTGAGGTCACTGACGCAGTGGCCAACACGATTGCCTCATGAAAGCGTGGCCTGAATTCTAGTCCCGGACGTGACAAGGATGTACACTACTGATGAGGTGCAACAGAGGCGAAAATCGAGTACGGTGCTCCTGTTAAAAAAGGGACTGACGGAAAAGTCTTTGTGAAAGTAACAGCTGCAACCGATTGTGAGTGATGTTCAGTTTGTGTGCATCATAGGTTTATTAATACGGTAGAGCACTGACTACCAATCAGACTTGAATTGCAAGCTTCATGCTGAGGCTGACTGGTGAGTTGCCGTTGTACCCAAAATACCAATGAAGTCATCACCTGAAATAAGTACACTAGACTCGAGTTTCGCTCTCACTAGGGCTCATCAGTAATGCATATCCTCGTCCGGACCAAAATTGACAGTCTGACCCTCTTACCTGTGAGACTAGCCTACTAACCACAGCGTTAGTATACTCGCAATAGACATAAATGAATGATCATAACGAACTATTTAGTGACAACTTTGTGTGACTAGTGTTTAGCTTGCCAGATCATTTCGAAATACGGGTAACCAGAATCGTTCTGTTCAGTCCATTTGATAATTCAGTGATCAGAAAGTTTTAGTTGGGTTGAAGTTACTAACTTCATTGAACCGACTGAGTATGGTTTGAATGTTTCATAGAATGAAATGTTTCTCATCGTGTGACATAGTAATGACGTTGGTAGCTCGGGTTGATGTGTCAGATATTTGGTTGTTCACCGAGTTCGACACTTAGGTTGCAAATGTTTCATTACCAAACCAATCGAAGTGATTTGGCAAATCGGTTTGAACATGAAGGTTAATGAATTTTGATGGATGCTTGTTCCTATATACAAGAGTGGGTTTTGTTTTCCACCTGAATTCTGGTTGGTTACTTCTTCTTGCTTTTCAACCTTGACTGGAGATCTGTTTGGTTGATCCTTGTCCTTTGACTTGGTAGGTCTATTTTCAGTTTTTGGACTTCAATCTGGTTGGGTACCCATTGTCCAGCTTTATTCACCGGTCCGATTTGTTCAAGTTGTGCCGTTTTTGCGTATGGTTATTTAAGTATGACAATGGTTATATTTTTTCAAGTCTCTAGTATGCATCAGTTCATGAATTTCGTCTAGCTGAATTTGTTCGTTTAGTAGACAGGTTGAGTGCCTGGCTTTGTGAAATTCTTTCGTTTGGTGTTTGCTTGCACGAATATTTTTACGATACTCTAGTTAGTTAGGTTGAAGTTACTGACTTCATTGAACCGAATGAGTACGGTTTGAGTTCTTGATAGAAATTCGGGAATCTCGACTGTTTCAAAGTGAACACCACCCACACTTGATCGCAGCTCCGTAAAATGGCGGATGTATCAAAGCAAACGCGACGCCGGAGAAAAATTTGAGGGTTTTGTGCGATACAAAGAGGAATTGTGCGGAAGGACAATAAGAGGACATTACATTGGTGCACATGAAGTTTCACAACACGAGTATCATTGACTTTTGTTCTTCGGTCTATCACGAATCGTCCTCTAACGAAAACGTTTATTGTTCTGTGAGGAAGTCTTGAATGGCCTGCTGCTACATATTCCGGTGTCAACCACTTGATTTTGCAAATCCATGTTATACGCTGACCACTAGACTGCCTCTTCTTGTTTAAACATCCACTCGCAAACAAGGTACAGCATGGTAAACGGCGAGTTGGCATTCGCACACTGTGACCAAGCTAACAAAGATCATGAAACGAGACCACCATGCTCAGCAATCGATAGGGTTTGGCCGTTCCGATAAAACGCCGGTAAACTTCGTTATTGCAATTGTCTTACTTAATCGGCGAACTAAAGTCTGTAGTCTACTGAAGACGTTCTGAGCTTCTTGTGAACTTCCAAATGTTGGTGCAAAATCGTCTACATACTCTAAGTCTCGAAGTGTAGCTTCTAGGGTAATTTCTCCAACACCATACTCACAGCTTGTCAGATTGTGATCTGTAATCTCATCTACTGCAAAACTGAACAAGGAAGAGGAGTTTGGGCAAATTTGTTACATTTCAGTTAGGATGAATTTTGGTGATGGTTTGCCATATCCCCAACCCCGGCAATGAATTTCTTTGAAAGCGTTGATAATTGTCTCGCACACACCTTTCCGCAACAAAAGATTCCAGATGACAGTTTGGACAACTAAATCAAAGGCTTATGTTCCATCCAACAAGACAGTAATTGATAGCCTTCCTTATGAATGACAGTGTTCAGGTGTACGACGGACTGTGAATACGTTATCAATGCAGTTACTGCCGGCGCGAAACCTGGCTTGCTGCTTGTGGGTTGAACACTTCCAACTGTAGTTCAAGTAACCAATCACATCGTTGACGATGCCTTCAAATGCTCTGTCTGGTCACTAGTCTGTTGGTTTTTCCTCACCCTGGGTAGCAGAAATGTTACTTGAGTTCTTGAAACTTTACAAGACATAAAACCCAAACTCCCTCCTGCCATTTTTATAGATA
Source organism: Paragonimus skrjabini miyazakii (assembly GCA_014338405.1). Classification (NCBI taxonomy): domain Eukaryota; kingdom Metazoa; phylum Platyhelminthes; class Trematoda; order Plagiorchiida; family Troglotrematidae; genus Paragonimus; species Paragonimus skrjabini miyazakii. Next base: position 7,638 of record JTDE01021057.1, read on the forward strand.
GAGGTCCGGTCTTGGTCAAAGAGCTGACGACTTCAATCCGGAACTTCTGAGTAATTGAAATCACTTCAGATGGCCGTCGTCTGACTAACATCAGCTCAATTTTCAAAAAAGCTCACGTGCTTCGCGTGCTAACTACCAAAGAGTTAACCTGAACCATAGATCTCGGAAATGAGAAAGAATTACTTCCGGTCCATCATTTGCTCAAGTTCGGTTTTTAACTGCAGATTCAATGCAATTCTGTTTTCACCTCATACCTTACGAATGTTACTATCAACCTTCCATGGTATCACAACAAAAACATTTCGCCTGAAAACTGAAATGATCTATGAATATGCTTTTAAATTTATGAATCGGACAACTTTTCAACAGGCTCACTTATTCCACAGAATAAAGCGAAACGCTTGAAAGATACTGATGGAATTCGTATTCGAAATGAACAAGAGGTGTTTACGTACAGCCGGAAACTTTTGGAGGAAGTTAATTCAGAGCGTGTAGATAAGATACTTCTTTGTGATGAATGTCACAGTGAATAGGTCGATGCCTTCTTGGCTTTCAATTCCAACGCAGGTAGATCTGAGACAGTCACAAGAAAATCATTAGCAATTATATAGTTTGAACCACCTGGTTATCCACAATCGATAGTGTACACCAAGTGATGACATATGTCGATACACTTATTTGACTATTACTCAACGTTCGTAAGGCTTATTTCGAAAGAATGACAGTAAGGAAAATTTTACAATTCATGTGTGTGTGTGTGTTAGTGTACTGTATATATATGATACACTGACTGGGAAATAATGGTAAATATGATCGTTCACTGAACCGGAATGGAAAAGATTCATATTTTTAAATTCTGTGGCACTGGGGTTTACATTTGAATCAACAGTGCGATAAACACTTTGCATACAATCAGTTTTACCATTGTTGTAACACTCACATATCCGGAAGTGGGATGTATATCTGAAGTGTTACATTCTTATGAAAAATGTATATGCCTATTTGTTTCTGCATTTAAGGAAGAAGTGCTTGAAAATGTTTTGAGAGAAATTTCCAGTTTTTGTCAATTTGAATCTGCAAGAAAGTTTGGTGATGGCTCACTATTTCTAGGATTGTGTTTAGTAAACAATGCAAACAAGTCTCCAAAAGTCAAATCGGTCGCCTTCTAACGTTGTTCGGAGATATACATCGAACGCTCTAGAATTTGAGTTTGGGAAGTAGCAACCGTTTTTGTTAGAACTAAGTATAACTAACGCCAGCAATTTGAATTTCTAATTAGCCACTAAAATTACAATTAACGTTCTGCGGTTTGCATTGAAAACCAGAATATCATCTATTCTGGTTATGTGAACATTGTAGATGTTGGAACTTAACGTGACCTGTATCCTAGAGGTTGCGCATGACTTCCGGCAGGTTTTTCAATCTTGGAATAAATCGTACAAATGGGCTTAGACGAACGGGGAAGTCTCTGTCTGACAAAAGAAGTACCCTTCTCCACATCGCCAACTCGCTCTCGCTTTGGATCTCTTACAATCAATCACGTCTTAAAACATCACAAATATTTTATTTCACAATCGGGTAGATTGAAATCCAAACTTTTCAAACTAAAGGTTTGTAAAACGGCAAGTGGGAAATGAGTGATTGCTGACTTTTATAGAGCTGTACATATATATACATAGCTATAAAAATCTCGATGAAACTTGTTCAGAATTAGTCCTGCTGGAGGGTGCGGAATTACGGAATGATGCATTGTATTCAGGGTGAAAGATATCGTTGCAAAAACGCGTCCGTAGAGGCATGTTTATGGAACGTCTTCATATTCCGCCAACCGACATGCTCAGTACACTTTAAGCTAGGCTGACAATGAATCAAGCAAGTAGATAGTTATCTTTTTGGACAAGAGCCAGACCTGAAAAAGTGGCTCTATTGGGTTAATAGACTCAGGTATAAATGAGGAATTTTTGTCCTCCGTGTAACTAATGGATACCGGTCACCAGCAAGTAGTCCTTAGAATCTGCCAGGGATATTCGTCTACTGCTCACATTTCTTTATTCCTTCTACTCACGTATACAGTTCATACACAACTTTTCATTCTGAGTCAAATAATAACTCCAATAATAGATTCAGTATTTACTCAAATTTTCTTTGGAATCTCCGCATCGTAACCATAAGTAAATTGTTCGATTTTGGATGTTGTAAGAATGAACAAACGCAAGATTTTATACTGGGCGCAACATTGTTCTGGAGCAAATTTTTCGAAATTTGAAATCTTAATAGTACCTATATCTGGTGGATGAAGTGCGGAATTCAAAACCTCCTCCGGAAGTGGAGAAATTACCAATTGTGTGTTCCTCGATCTCAAATCCTTACTAAAAGACAGGCTTACAAGATGCAACGTTGCAAACAAAATGACCACCGATTTTGCTGAATTTGTTAGAAATACGGTAACTGGTAACGTAAGGTAGGCTGTGGCCAATACATATGTTCCCACATCATCGGGATTATCCTCAAAGATTGGGACCTTGTTAAGAGTGCCGAACCCTCTATGCACAATGTCCCCTTTGTACTGGTCTGTGGGTCACACTCTTTATGCCATACTTGCGAATCCGTTCAGGGCAAGACGGTTTGTTCTTCTGTTTCACATTTGTTTGTATGTGCACGTGTACATGGCAAGGCTGCACAGGAATGGATCGCACACCAAAGTGTGCAGCACCCTGTGGACGGTATATGTGCACGTACGTGCGTCTACAAACACATGAGCGCACGCGTTATGCATGTGTGCAAACTGCACTGCGGGACAAACTACAAAACTTCGCTTCCGTTTCACGCACCTATCCGCTACTCAACCTCCGTATCACAGTTGGGCTCCACGAAGCCGTCATCTGAAGTCTTCCGAAGTGAGTTGCATTTGAAGTGCGAGTTACATTCACTGTGAAAAGACCAAAAATAAGCGTCTCCGAGGATTAATGGGAGTTTGCTTGTAACTTTGTTCTATGTCGGCTTCTTTTTGTTTTCCTTTCGAGACGTCCAAAAAGAACTTTGAGGTGATGCAGATAAAAAGTGAGTCGCTGAATGTTTCAGTGGTTTTTCTGTCATGGCTTTCGCATTTTTTTTCCATAGTGTATCTAATTAAATTGCGGCTTATTGAGTTCCAAATCTAATTGACACAGGTTGCATGCTACATACGCCGTACCATGCGTTAGCCCTTGCGGTGAACTTCAACTTTTGGCGTTCTGAATTGTTTTGGACAACTTCACTGTGTCCATTTCACTTGACTCACATTTTGTACTATGAACAACCTGTTTGACCCAGATTGCCGTTTGAGGGTTGGCATCAGTGAATCATCAGTGAATCATTGTCAGTACTGTACAATGGTGATAATGACCAATTTGTTTGCTGTATACAGAACAGAAGCCAGTTTGTTATTAATACGTCATTGGTTATAACTGAACTCTTCAAAACTATGATGTTCCTGTTGAGTGCTGAAAACCGTCTGTGGAAGACAGGACATAATGTGATGTCTCCTAAGAGACCTGGTTCTTTAACTATTACACTCAGATCCCGGATAATCCCTTCCCGCAAAACCTAAATAAGTTTCGTCAATGTGGTTCAACCCAGTGCAAGCCAACGCGTTTAGCAGCAATTTGACTACAAGAATTGACATAAGATTATCGAGATTTACCTTAGGCACCCCCAGCGAGTTCCAAAGCGTTTTTCAATCGGGTTTGTTTTAAACTTCAGTTTTCCCTGGAATCCTACTATTCAGCGCATCCAGTTTCTCACAGTTGTTACTATGTTGTTAGGTACCCTGGTATCCACTGCTCAAAGATCTTTTAGTTTTATGACTTTTCTGCACAGTATATTCCAACATTGTACACCAGCTAAGACCCAGTTAGCACTCTCTCGGTAATCTTGTCCGACACCGAGATATTGCTTGCTGAAACTTTGTAGGCGTACAGTTCAACAGAACCATTCACCAGTTCCCCTAACTACATCTTCTAAATATTGGAAAACTGGCAAGTAGGCGATCAAATTGTCACTGAATTTGACTAATGCATACACTTAACTGACACTCAAGCTCCTACATATCTTGGCGATTGTATTCATGCAAACTCCCTCGTTGTTCTGATCGTTATATGTGTATAGTATAAGGGGTATGATACACCAGGCGTGAAGACCGTATAACTTTATGACTGTGCACTCATTGACTGCATCTCTGACAAGTAGAAAGCTCACACAATATTACACAGTATTTTTTCTATCAACACTGAGTTACTGGATGCCGTCAGCCTACAATTGACGAGTAGCTCCTCTTTCGATTCCGCCAAATGTTGAATCGCAAAAGTTCCAAACAAAACTAGATGGCATGTGAAAGTTCCAAAGTGACCACGTGATATTTTGACATTGTATGAAACGGTTAGGTTAGGCACAGTTTATGGCTTCATTTCAGGACAGATAGAGAATCACAATTGCCGGTGACAATTTGTTTCCTGCATGTGTACATACACTCAGTGCTTTCGCATAAGCGTTTACTTGTGTTATGTGTTTGTCATTTTACCGCTACTTACAGGCATGCGACTGAAGGATGTCTACAGTCTCCTAGTACTGGTGTAATCGCAAGCGGTAGGTGCTTTTAAACACAGAAAACAAAACATACATCACACATACTATCTTTCCAACTACTCAGTCGAATTCCATTATCGCTACCAAAGACACATTGGATTAATCGCACTGATTTCCGGGTAATTAGTTTGAAATGGTGCGTAAGATATTACCTTAAAATTTATAGTAAACATTGCGAATGGCCTATACACCAAACGTTTCCAATCACCATTTTCGGTGGTAACGTGAATTACGCCTTGCATCAAACTATGCCAATGATGCACACTACAGTGGTTATGTGAACTAGGTGCGCAGATAGCCGTGAATTTATTTTGATTATCAATTCGGTGTTTCGGTAGACATACATAGCGCCGTTTGCTGACTGTTGTCAACACCTTTTTGATCATATTGATGGCCCCCTATTCATGTTGGGTCATTAATTTAAACTGACTACCGTTACCGGCACCAAGAAACCGTCTCATGACAACAATTTATCACCGACTGATACCACTGTTTAGTTACGGAACTGTGGAATCACAATTTAAAGCTTGGATAAAGACTGCAACACATAATTTCGTTCAGTCAGCCTCAAGGTATTTGCATCTTTTGTGAAGTGACGTGACTTATAAGCGAGAGGGAGGTGGTTCAAACAAGAAATATGCTGACCAAAATTTGTTTTCACAGCCCCTATTAACTGTCTGACGAAAGCAGAGCGATCATGTATCTTTTTAATTGAATGTGACTTGAACACTCAGGTTGATAGCCAACATCTTCACTGGTAACAATACATCTCTGGATGATAGCAACGTTTAGGTGACATATAGCCAAGCAAATATCAGCCTTGGTCCATAGACGGAAGAAAGATAAGGAATGGACTATATCCACGTAACCTCTATGTCGAAACTCGAACAATCAATATCGAAATGTTAGCACATCGCGACTAAACAACCGAGTTGTAATTGGGTATAAGATAACAAAATTCTTTGAAGACTTTTGACCCTTATGTGTAGCCCATAATGCATCAGATTTTTAGACTGGAATAATTTTAGTGATTAAAATTTTGACGATTTACTGATAAATACAAGCAAGTTGATAGCTACTTTTGTCGAGAACTTTTTCGGACTTTACTCTGAATGTTGTTGCATTCATCTATTATTTTGTGTTCAGAAATGAGAACAGGACAGTGTTGCAATCCATTTAATCGGACCATAGCTTAGATGTAGTCTGCAAGAGGACTTTCGCTTCAGTAGTATGGCGATTACTTTCATGGAAGTTCTTAAAGAGATCCGTTTTGGAACAGAACTGTTAGGAAAAATTCAAATGAAATGCTTTAAAAATCGTGACTTCTTAGCATGAGGGAGGCACTAAAAGAATTTAAGTGTACTTCTCAAATTATTGTGTAGATAACACCATTCCAATAGGAGGGATTAACTTCTGGTTCCCTTTTGGAGGCCTATGAGTTTGTCACGGGTGACTGGATTACAATCGGGAAATTATCTGGAACAGCTAAATTCAATAACTGACTTCTGAACAAGCTGGTAGTAGATGACCGTATTAACACAAGTGGGCAAGAGTTAATCCAACACCGGCTGGATTTATGCCTTCTGCTTCACAGGGAAATGCGATAGTTTCCAATGGGCTCATGAATGAAGTTTTTCAACTGTGAACCCACTGAAAGCTGCTGTAGTCTGTCCTCACTGTAGCATACTTGGCCGCTATGCACTATAAAATGGATAGAACAGACATGCAGTTTGAAGGCGATAGTTTAAATCTAATCAAGACAAAACTGCAGTACATGTTTTTATTAAAAAGTTGAATTTGTTTGAAGAGAACATCGGTGGGAACGTTATATTGTAGTTTATGCACATGAACAGCATAGGAACGCCTATTTAAACAGAGAACGTGAAGAAGTTTGCTTTTTATCTGCATTATCTAAAAAAGACAAATTTTGTCTGTTGAACAGTGACTTAACGTGGTTAATCACATAACAATGGAAAAAATTGAAATCACCTGGACATAGTTAATCGTGATGACTTGAGATTATCACTCTGTGCCTCACTTTCAGATGTTTTACAGCTGGCGAAAATTCAAGTTAACGGATCGTATTAACATTTTGTAATGTTCTATTTACCAGAATATTACTACGTTAGCAACGTGTACTCACAGCTTAATATGATACATGGCTAAGTATTATAAGGGGTTAATTTTGTCAGCAAAAAAAGACATGATATACTGTTATGCGATGAGACACTGAACTACACGACGTGCATTCTGTATGGCCGACAAATTTGGCCTTAGTTAAGCGAACCTTGAGGATTCCGTATCCGGCGTCTCTCACCTAAAAATTTAGGAAACACTACTGTTCAAGCCAATCAAGCCGGCTGTTCCACTAAAAAGATTAACTATCGATTAAGCGGTTTCCGTTGTACATAAATCGCGTAATATTTCAACAGAGCACTTAAAAATATCATGTGCATGATAGGAGTGACCCAAAAATTTCGTAAGGTGTCAAGGAACCTAAATATTTTGAATAACGTCTGGTTTTGAGGTCAGTTCAGTTTAGATAACGTGAATGAACGTTCCTCACCAACTCTGGCCAAACATATTTTTCCAGGGTGGTCGTCAGTCTGAAGCTAAAGACTTTATTTGTATATTGTTATGTGAACACTGAATTTGATTGGTTCACTTTATAACTTTTAGAAATCAGCTTTGATTGTGACTGTGGAACTGAATACAGCTAACTAAATCAGAGATGGACCCATGTAGTTCCGTGTGTTCATTCTTCTAGCGAAAACTAGTTATGTGTTTGTTCCGTAGAAACAATTGCCAGTTTTGTCAAGAGTTGCATGCGAACCCAAAGCCTGGCCAATTTTTTACAGGAGCAGAAGGGAAGTGCGAAGAGAGAAGAGTGTATTAAATACCAAATATTATCTTTTTGAGCATTACATATCGACTTCCCAAGATGAGCACAGATTATCTGATCTCTAGATTCAAATGTTTTTGATTCACTTGACAAGAACTGACGTGGAAGTTTTGTTTATCTTAAACTCAACTTCACTTCCGTATTACAAGTTTGGTTTCATCTTTGGATTAACTAGCCAAATGGTTGGTTGGAATTTTGAACCCACCAGCCTTCCGTAACAATCCGAAGCTACTCAACGTTCATCTTCAACCATTCGTGTATCGTTTGTAATGAGGGCGAAAATGTCTTTTATCGCTCACTACCAACACCTCTAGCTGTATCCTCTACATTTTTGTTAGGTCACTTTCAGCAAAAAGGAAAACAGGTTTTCGTGCAATTTTCTGGAGTGGACAGTAAGGAGACGGACCAAGCAAACTTGTTATTTAGTACTTATCAACTGATTACAACAGTAAACGAGAAAGCTTAGAATCACCTCCTGTCTTTCCATTCGGACATTACTGGTCAGAAAGATCTGTTCCATTTCTGCATGAAAATTTTGAATTGATGTTCAATACAGATAACGAAAACAACTTGTAATGATATACTGCACAAACAAAAGAAAGTAAACTTTCACATTCGTGGAAAGTTTTCCTCAGTAATGATATATTTCAAACGATCTACTAAAAGTTTGTTTTACCAATTGCTCCAGGTTTATATGTGTGTCCTGTATGAGCCAAAAAGGGTTAAAACCACACCATTTCATATTTAAATTGTTCAACGAGATTTAAAGCAAGTCTTCCTGCAGATGTCTATTCCCAACCACATGACCACATGATACTTCGTTATGTCACACCATCTGGGATAATTTGATTGACACAGCTGATTTCGGATGGGCGAGTTTCACACTTTCAACGCGTTTGCACATGCATACATTCATATGTCGTTCACGGGTTCTTCATCCTCGTTCGTTCCATACCCCAAGGTCACTCGGGAAACACTTCTTCCCAATTGGATCAATCACTTGTGGAGCTCGGACTGGGTAAACGAAGATCGTATGCAGGTTGTGCACCCACACAGCAAATCAATGGTAATCTTATGATGACTGGTAGCTTGGAGGTATCGAACCATAATCTTTCACCGAGTTGGCCATGCTCTCCACTCGAACAACCGACAGAGACTTCTGAAAACAAGTTTCACCTCCTAGAGTATAAAGTCAGAATGAACGGAAAAGTAATGGCAAATGGCACTGATCTTCTGCAAGATTCCAGTGGTAAGACTGATGAGTCGTTGACATCTAGGGACGTGGGGACAACTCATGAACTGACAACCGGCTGCGGTGGAGAGAAACAGAAAAAACGTCGTAATCGAACAACTTTTACAAGTTTCCAACTGAATGAAATGGAGCGTGTATTTCAAGTGAGTAATAATTAGTTTATTGGCAATACTACGGTCGAAAAAGGTCTGCTATGAGATACGTTTCATTTTGCATAACTTTCTTCGTTTCAAGCAAACTGTGATAAAACTAATGCAAGATTACCAACTTGGAACTCTTCTTCATTGCACTCTATTTCTTGTAATAATACCGATTAGGAAGTAGGACTTTGTGAAAACTTGTCTTCACATTCATTTGAAACTTTTTATTTTTTAGTTGACTGCATCATAGACTAAGCCAACTTTTCCATAGTTCGTCTTTCTTTCAGCCAACCTACTATGTTTGTATATAACGACCTTATCGATTAATGCAAACATTGAGGAAAAGTGATTTCTGATGTCAGACTGATTAACACTCTGTTAGTGCATTTGAATACAGCTCACGTCGGATTACCGTGTTGTACTAGCTGAATCGAAAACAGTTTGATGTTATCACGATTTCAGCCTTTCGTAATTGTGCTCATTCTCTAGCCGACATCCTATAATCGGTTTCATCTTCGTTTGAGCTCCTCAGAAAGAGACAGCCTCATTTGTTCGAACCTGGAACATTTGTTTTGCGAGGCGAAGATTTTCCATCCGAGATGTTGGTGCTGTCCATGATCCTAAGAACAAGTGAGATATCTTAGATAACCTGAAAACAACCCATTAGTATGGATGCTCCCAGTCAAACTGGAGTGAGAATAAAGGTGAAATCGGCAGTGACTTGTCGGTATGAGTACAAACGTCATAAAATGTACTTTTCTGGTGAATGACACGTTCGAATTGATGGTGTAGGTTGTTTTTTAATGCCACAGTTCTGAACTGACAGAATGACACCTTAGCTTCTTGATTTTCTCGTTTACTTTATAGGTAAAATTTCTATGCAACTTATCACTGTGTACGGAATACCGTTTTCCTAAGTCTTAATCATTCTCACTATTTGTTGTTCCGTCTCTATTTGACAAACGGAACATCAATTTGCTTGTGGTCTGAAACCACAGATATATATTAACAATTACAAGGATTGTATGCTCTATCACATAATTGTTTTTTGGCGATCAGGATCAGGGAATTGGTGAAACTAGTTGAGGCCATATTGGATGAACAACAACAGTTGCACGTAGTCTATACAACACAGTTTTACATTACTTCTTTTGATATGACGATATTAGTATGTGTGAGTAGGGTAGTGCGTACATTCGAGAACTGTAGGGCAGGTCTCAACGCCAGGACGACGAGAGACCAAAAGCAACTATTGAAACAGTGCGTACGCACCATGGGGACATGTCGCCAAAGCAATAATGTATTGCTGCTTAATGTGTGTCGACATACGTCAACTATGTAAATGTGTACGCGTTCAATGTCCTATGTCTTAACATAACCTCTACAAGATTTCAGGCAGTAAACGACTTCGCAGGCCAAGCATCTCTTGCGGTCACAACAGTATGATCACTGGTGGATCTGTTCCCACAGTTCGGAAGAATGACAGCTTACTAAAGTTCTGTCCAGGCATGGCCTGAGTTAGTTTACTTTGGACGCTCTGAAAAAATAATACACTAAGAGAGCCGTATAATTTCATGCTGGTTACTACTGATTCGGACCAAGTAATAGATTAACTAATAGATGCTCTGTAAACTGCACACACACATTTATTCATCACGTTATAGATGGGAAGTAAATCTTTGTAACTTACAATGTGTAACTAGCAATACTGACATTGCAAATAACTACGCACAAATATTACACTATGCTGAAATCTTTTACCAGCAACAAAAGGGTTAGATTCACGACAGTAAATATAAATAGGGAGAATACGGCAACCAACATATATTACAGCTTTTGGTCATAGGGAAAATATTGATGTAACTAGGTTTTCCTCATAAAAGGTTGTCTGTGTTCCACCATAATGAACCAAACACGACAATAATGAGTTGTGTGTAACGATCGCGATTTGTTGGGCGTGCCTAAATAGAAACATTCTACTCTAGCCTATCGTGACCCGTATACTGTTAGGTGACTTCAAGTTTGGGTTAAACACAAACAGGCCAGACAACACAGCGAGCTCGTGGATGGGCTGGTCATCAAAATGAGTCCTGTGAACAGAAAAGTGGGCACTGTCTTCAACTGTAGACACAAACCGCCTAACGAAACGTACACTTGACATACGTATTAGGATGTGACAAGATTTCCGTTCTGTTGTCCAGTCATTTTGTGAAGTTTTGCCACAGTTCACGTTGTTTCAGTTAATACTTTTTACCACCCTTTTTAATCCACTCACCATAGTATTGATTGGGTTTTATTTTTGCATTGTCCGCAGTAGAACTAAGTGTATTAACAAACTTTTCAACTTCCTATAATCTGTATTTTTCACGGATGATTGCAGATTCAAAACCGGCCCAAAGTGAATTTTCTATGGCTATATGAACCAAAATATTAGCGAATGATTAACAAGTTGGGTCATAATAATTTGAACACTATCAACGTGCAAATGAAACCAGCAAATAAAATGAGTCATTACATTCTTTGAAAAAATACACCTCACCCACATTCTGGTTTGTCTAGGATGGACAAATAGTGTATATCAACCTGACCGTGAAATATGTCTCAAGCTCAATAATCAATAAAAAAATTTCACAGGCGATTGTGCTGTTTCAGTTATAACTTAATCAGACCGCTTTTCGCAAAGCACTGCTTCCATTGCTGTGGTACTGCTGACAAAATTTGTCGTTTCTAGAACGCTTCTAGTAATGTTGCACAAGATTGCAGTCCAGGAAATTGAGCGGCTGTTTCAATTCAAACGAAATTCACCGAAACAAAGGAATGTTTGAGTGAGGGCATAGTCATGGTACCTCACAATGCTGCCGGCAACTCGGTGCGTCTTGAGCCCTTTCAGTTAAAGTTGTGTGTTCTGAATTGTGAATGTTGGTCACTTATTCGGAAGCTTCTCTGACAGTTGGGCAGACTAACCGCAAACTGGTAACCGGCCGTGTTCAATCGACAATAGATGTTATTTTTAGTTAGTAATGCTGATATTGCTTACAACATTGTGTACATTTGTAGTACTCCTCCCCTAAACCGATTGCAACAGCTCCAAGCCTTCGCTTAGGTTTTTTTAACTTTGAAACAGAATTTGAAACAAATGTTTTACTGTTTACTCTCGACTGTTCAAACGTCCAGATTCCCTGAGCACTTGTACACCCAAATAATTTTAGCTCCATAGCGAACTGATTTGGTGTTATTCAGTTGAGTTTATAATGAAAACCGGTATCACAGGTGTCTAGCTCTGTTGTCATGAGCATCCAACTTTCGATTTCTGATGTATTCTTGAGAAGTTGCGTCTCAAAGCCTATGGATCATTCATGTAGGTATCAGACTGTTACGTGAGCGTAAATAAAAATGTCAGCCAACAGGTTATCATTCAGAACGGTGATTGATTGGGTCTGTGTAGTTGCATCTTCAGTTATGAAACAAACTAAGACTGTAGTCATAGTAGGTGATCCCTATTCAAAGGCAATATCTGTCCGGCAAACTGCGACATAACACCATAGAAGAGAAGCAACTTTATAAATTAGTTGCTGAATACAAGGCTACACTTAAACAACATAAATAACCCGAAAGAAGTAATTTATTCCACGAAATGCTGTTGAAAATTGTAGAATACTCTACTCCACCAACAAAACTAAATTTCACATCGTACAGGAAACACAACATATGACCTGAAATTGACTGAGCCCAATCCGAAGCAGAGCTCAATCAGTATTGGCAGACCAACTCCAGTTTGTTTGCTCAGTGACCTCAGGACGGGTTGCCTGATTAGATAAATGCTTTCTTGGGTAACTCGAACGCATCGCACAATTTGAAGCATAAAATTGTTGATGTAATCTAGTGTAAGGCTTAGTTAACAGTGGCTTTGTTTCACCAACTACGCCAAACCAACGCTCATATCACGGGCACTTAGACATATGAGCAATTCTTTTCAGGCATGACCCTGTTCAAAAGGTGAGCTGTCAAGAGGTATCGGAAATTTCGGTTTGGTGTTTGAAAGCCGATACTTTTGACTTCAATGACGAAACTACAAGATGAAGTAATTTCACTCCCGCCGGAAAATGGAGAGAATCAAGCCACGTTTGATCAATATTTTAGTGTTGTTTAAGTAGTCAATTACCTGATTAACTTCCTTCAAAATACCACCTGTTTCCTCACATTGCCCTCTTTAACTTGGTATTTAGTCTGGTCAGGTTGCCGAGAGTTCTTGTATTCGAACACTCGTTGTTCAACTCCGGTCTCACCCTTTGTATCCCAGTAGTATCTCAGATTGTGTACACTCCTACTGTTGCGTGAAAGCATATATCGGTTGGTTGTGTTCAGCCAGTCTCTCAGTCTGAAGGGATTGCAGCTATCATTTTGGTGTACCTCGATGTTTCATCACATCATTGCAAGATGTCTGAATAGTCATTATAAGAGCTCACGAACCTGAGTCCCGCAATAGCGTATTTTCTTTAACAGGATCAATAGTACTTTGTGATATTGCGACCATTCTTAATGAAGTCGTGTCATTAACTCTGACAACATGTCTGTTTCGAGGGTTCTAAGAAAGTAACCTCCTCTCCGGGTAGATGAGACTTCATGGAAAAAGTGACCACTCACTAAAAGAAAACCATTGCAATTTCCACAGAAGATTTTTCTCGTTGAGGAATAGTTCAGAATTGTTCATTAACAACACAAAGTCGCTTATACGAACATTGTACATAATGTACTTTTTTTTAGCAGCACCAGACTTGTCACAAAAATCAGGAAGTCACAGCCGAAGACCAGTCTGAACGCGTATTGTAGTCGTCAAAATAGATTATTGATACATAGACGAGCAGATCAGTGGCTAGCAAAACTGTAATAAGATTCTGAGCGTGCACTGGCGTGCAGACCTCAGGTCAGTTTGTTGTTTGATTAAATGGCATCTAAACTTATGTAATCAAATGGCAAATCAATATCCGGCTTCCAAAACGAGGTTACTAACTTACATCAGTGCTGGGCAAAATGTTCCGTATATGCGAATGAAACACCTCTCTAAAATGGAGGTTTCAATGTTACATTGTTTTTGCACCTTTAGTTATTCGAGCTTAGTAACATCTCTCGGTAGATTACATTTGTTCCAGTATTTCAGTTGATACAAATTGAATAACGCTTGCAACTGCAAAAAACGTCAAACTTTTGAACGCTGGGATCCGTGACATCGAGTGGACTTTCAGCTTTAAGCTGATAAAGTGTTGTAAATTCGCCATGACCATGCATCTCATTGACTTGGGTGTATGTGTGTTGTCTCATATCGTCCTCTACGAGGTAATTCAATTTGATATAACTGTTCTGATTTCGGTATTCGTGAACTGCTTGTGACCTTGGGAGGGCCGTGATATTACGCATTAAGTGGTGAGGGGGAAATGAGTTGAAAAAGCCCAGAAACCAGTGGTTAAAAAACGTAGTAGTTCCACTCTAAAACCGTTCCTCAATATGAGGCAGTCTTTCAAGTAAATATAATGTGTGGGATGTATTGATTGACATTACGAATAGTTCGTTGTATAGACCACAGTTCAAGTAAGCTGCTGGCCCCAGTTAAGCTAACAGTTAGTTCAAACCGAAATCTCATATGGACATAAGGAAGTGCAGCGCTAGTTACCCCCAACTATATCTCTTTGACCTAAGGTGTCCCGGCTACATTTTCGTGTTACTCGATGTACCACTTTCCCCGTTCCACTTTTGGTTTCAGATATATCAAGGATATCATTTCATAATACTCTCTATCTACAAAATGGTACAAACTAAGTTGATTGAACCATCATCGTGAGGTTATGTTAAACCCTACCGGTGTCGCGACAGTCTAATCTGATTATCTCATCTAATATCCATTTTTTAAACCACTGAAGTGTGGTTTGGAAAGGTTTTGGCTTGGGTCATACATGTCCTCTCCATTGCGCGAATATATTCTGCTTATCGCATATCATTGATGCCAGCTGACCCTGTTCTGATAGGAGACACATGAGTGCAATCCCCCCCACACACACAGTGCCCGGACTCTACTGCAGTGTTATCATTTTCACTCTCAGTTCCACCACAGTAGTACCATCCGTATAATTCTGCAGGAACTATTTAATGTACCTAAGCTGATACCTAGTCAGAAAAAGTTTCATCAGGACATCTCATATTGAATGAGGTACTTCAGTGCTTTAAGTATGGAAAGTGTACAATCTGTTATCAAGAACAGAAAATCAATCTTCATAAAAGCTTACGTTTCACTCTAGATTTCCGTGAAGTAAATACGGGCTTCTGACATAATGGGAATTGGCATATTTTAATTTGAAACAGGTAATCAGTTATTCACGTAGACAAGATACTAATGTTATTTTTAAAGTGTTAACTATCAACTCCTTACAAGGCCATAGGTTATAGGTTGACTGCTAACTTTATAGGTAGCCAAAAATGTATAAACTGCTCTGAATGGAATGTAATTTTGTTTGTGTGCTTAGTTTTCGTCAGTAAACTTGGACATATCCTCATGTGGCCAGTTCCAAATAATAACATGCTCAAGTTATCCCATTGGCATTTTTTTTTTACGTTTGTTTACTACTGGACCAACGTGCAGTTGACAACATGAAAATCAGTGCCTTAAGTATTGCTTATCAGCTCGTTCCACGTAATAAACGAACAGGTTTATGTTTCTAAAACTAGTAGTCGTAAGGTCGAGACGGAGTTCTGATGTATACAAGAATGTTAGTGGCATAACAGTGTACAATTACCTGGGAAATAAACCATTTGTCCTGATTGACGGTAATGTTCGTGACATGGAATTTAAGATGACCAGAACACACTAAGATAATAGTCGGGAGGTGTATACGTGATACGGGCCACGTCTGTTAGTTCCTGCAATCCCTTTTGCATCAAACTTCTGTATCCAATAAACCAGAAGTACGAAGATGATTTTCGCGGCTGAACTAGTACAATTGTGTTTTTTTTTAAACAATGCAAACACCTTAAATAGTGCATTGCAAACGACACCCGGTTAGTAAGCAGTATAACCTTCCGTAAAAATGTTATAGCTCGCCATTGAAGTTTTACGGTGCATGTGGTTTTTCTACTACTGGTTCTTTTAAGTAAAGCGGATGGTTTAGTATAATAGTCAGAGGACTCAAATTGTGGTATGAAAACATTTCGCACATTCTCATCATCCTTAAGGGTATGCCTAATATGAAAACTAAACAACAAATCGAACGAAACACCATCTTATTCACTGAAAAGTTGAATGTCGACCTCTGTTCACAGCATCAATATTTTATCATTATCGTTAGTCGAAGCTGTAGTCCTATTGATCAAGCAACCAATTCCATCTGTTCTAACACAATTGATATTCAACCCTTAGTTGCCATGGGTTTAGCTTTGAGTATCATTCATAATCCAAATCAATTTGTACTTTCATCTATTGATTTGGTTATTTTGTTTTCGTGCTAATGACAAGCGTATGATTCATGACAATGTGAACAATGATTGTATAGAGTCGTTTGTGTTTTCTACTTATTCTATTCAAATGGCTCAAGATGATTCAATATTTTTAAGCGAATACCGAATTAATTACAATCGGAGAAATTTTGGTAGCCTGGTATGTTCTTCTGAATGGCATCGACCGAAGGGCATGTCTAGTTGCGAAAGTTTTACTGAAATATAAGCGGTCTTCAGATTATTGGGGTCTAACTCCCCCGACTAGTTGTATACAGGTAATGTTGTGACCGATTGTTTCCATCAAATCCTGTTCAATATTGTTAATGTGTATACATTGTCTCCGATTGTAAAGAAGCCCGATAGGCACCACTCGTTCAAAAAACATTTCTACAGGTCACCAAGAATAATGCATTGAGTTCCTCCTTTAGGGGAACACGCTCCTAATAGTCATGCAAGAAACACATTCTTGGGCTTGATTTGAATTCAGTTTTTCCGACCGACAAACGGCAGAATAGTCTTAAAGGTCCAAACCTAGCTTGTTCACGCATTGACCAAAGGACGGATTACCAAAATATGTGAAATTGTTTGTAAACAATTTTTGCTTTCTGTCTTGATACGCTAATTATGTCCTACAGCCAGTCTAGAAATAGACATTATTCTACATAGTCTACTTGTTTGAGTTACAACTTGATTCGGATAAGTATGAATGACCTTGTAAGGTTGCTTGTTCACACATCTGATTTGGTGAAAAACAGACCAAATACTCTCCGACTGAGCTTTAGAATGTGTGACGTGTGCTCTTTAACAGTCACCTTTTGTAAAATTGCTTGATGCATTGATGAGTAAATTGACTAAGGTACAAAGTGCATAGTGAATGAGCATAAAAATACATCGCTTTTCATTAATGATAAAATAAAGGTGATAGAGTGAGCAAAAGCAATTAGTTGCGGTCTCACATTCTGTGAAACACGGGTATTAAGTAGAGTTAGATTTGGCATTCCTCTGCTAGTCGAAGGGTCATCGGTTTTACACAGCTTTAGTTGATTCCTGTCTGAAAATATATCCATCAGCGTGTAATCACACTATCTCATAACAATTCTCTTCAGTCACGAACGTAAAACATTGGTATATATAGGAAATGCGGATAGCAACAACAATAGAAACAATCAACGATTGGGTTTGCACAAAACAAAGGACTGTTATCAGTTCCAGGGCAGACACACTGCGTGAGTCAACAGTTTATGCACACACAGGATCGGACGGCGAGTATTGATTAGCATAGCTTCGGAGAAGGCAGGCAACTTCGGATTCCGATTACGCAACAACACATGAAACGAATTGGCGGGGTCAACAACGTGACCTGTTTCCATGATGTGCTTTGCTATGGATGAATTCGGATTTCGTCTCACTCGTTCTGTTGTCATTGCCTGTTGCGTCATGGCGCGCACCAACCACTTGGGCATATGTTCAGCCATTCTTTGTCGTAGGCACCGATCTGTTCTGCCGATATAGACATCACCGCAACTGCAAGTGAACTGATAGATTACATGTGAGACAGAACACTTCGGTAGGACACGATTGTGAATAAGCTAAGTGACACACCTAGTTGGGAGTAGCAACCGCATAAACTGTTGACTCATGCAGTGTGTCTGCCCTGGAACTGGAAACAGTCCTTTGTTTGGTGCAAACCCAATCGTTGATTGTTTATATTGTTGTTGCTATCCGCATGTCCTATATATACCAGTGTTTTACGTTCGTGACTGAAGAGAGTAAACGAAATGTTAACATCTCGCGATGAATGTCTTCTATCGTTACTGGTGAAGTGGATCAAGGGAACGCGGTGTTTTAAATATCTCATAACAACAAGTTTGATTAATGTGACGCCAATTAGTCTGTTATTGGTTGTCACTGTTTTAGCCCGGACCGCTCAGTAAGTATCGTCTCTGTTAACTTCGACCTGGGATAAGTTGTTCTCTTAAGGTGACTGAATAGTCATCACACTAACGCGTAATTGTAAGCAATCGGAAGGTCTGTTGAAATTCAAAATCCTAAGAACTGTCAATAGATGACCGCAGAACTAACCAAGGATGTTTATGGTTCTTACGAAATAAATTTGTTTTTCTCACGACGTTACACTCAAGTCAATTGGACTCAACATGATCAACAGCTTCTCAACTCCAAAAAAGATATGACTACAAAATAAACTTGTTTGCTTTCAACAAAAGTTGTTTCTTCTTAGGGAGCTACCGCATCTAACAGAATGTTGATTAACGGCAACCTCAAGATGTCACCCTCAATTTATTAATCAATTCAAGCCATGACCCAGATCTGTTTGTCACGTGAACAGAACAAGGTTATCTTGTAAATGAAGGTAGTATATTTGTAGCATGACTTCTGTCTTATGTGTTTCATAATTATACAAGCCCATCACCCGTTTGGTAATTTTTGCTTTCTTTGTCTACAGCAGAGGGATTAGTCTTCTCTTGCGCCACTAACAAACCAAAATTAATTTTTGCAGTCTTCCAGCGAATGATTAATTCATCACTATTCATCACAGCATTCCATAAACGTTATCCTGTTCGACTGTCAACCAAAAATCCGTTCTTTAAAATGAAATTGCGATGAGCTATACTTATGAATGTGTTTCACGTAGCGAATATGCGATTCACAATTGACGCAACTTGCACTGAGGTTTCAGGCTGAAAATGTAAATTTTTGAACATGTGATAAATATCCCAGAAGAGAAACCCGTTCACATTAGTATACTACTGTTTTGTCCAAGATCAGGTATTTACCCAAAGCAAGTATGTAAAGTGCTTTCCTGAATGTGCAAACTCACCCAAGGTATCTAACGTCACCATTGTCAGTCCAAAAAGACGGTCATTAATCAGATGATTAACCATCACGCATAAACTAAACTGTTCTCTGATAGACAACTGATTCAACGAGTATTACCTGGAAACGGTGCAACTAAACTTCCTGTTACAGCTAATAACCTCATAACGATTCTGTTCGCGTACTTCCCTGAAGCAAATGGGAAGAATGTAGGGGGAAGGGAAGTTTCTCTAGAAACTAGATCTCTGAAGAAGACGCGTAGAATTATTGTGTAAATTGTCTTTTCCCAAGAAACGTTTTTTTCCATTAAAGGACTTCTCACTGAAGAATCTAGCTAGCCTGAAACATCTGGAAAATTTATTCAGTTCTTTTGCTAAATATTTTGTTCTAAATGAAATGGCTGATGATCAGGGAATTCAGGTTTTCATAACCTTCAATTCGAACTAAACACAAATGATGCTTAAGCACAGTGGAATGACTTGAAAGTTTTTTTTAAGAATTACCAAGTGGATAACTTGTTAAAATTGTCAGTTTTAAATAAAATTTATTCATATCTCTTTACGCCTGGCTTCACTTGTAACCATTTATATCTGTGAATTTACATTTTCAAAAGTGATCGGATTAAGGCAAAATGATAAAATGCTGTTGAATACAAGACAACATTTGTGGCTATTATTGTCTAACGATGTTGGCATAGATCACTGAATATAGCGACGACGTGCAGAAGAAGACGTTGTTGTGATACACTGAGAAGTAAGTGAGCAGGTCGACTGTATGATATACGAAAGCCAGCCGTCTTAATAAGCCAATTTACTTTCTGTGAACGAAAGTTTAACATACCTCTCCATGAGGTCTTCCATTGTGTTTTACAAACAGTTGGTCCCAATGACCTTTAGCGGACGGCTGGTTCGATCTAAATTGCCGCGTACATGCCAATGAATGGAACCCAAGACCAAAATATAGGTCATAGTGAAAGTCCAGACACTTGTGCATCAGATTACGCGGTCGTGGTCATCGGGGTTGCACAAAGATATGCCCGTTGTTCTTTTCAACTGCCACACTTCTTTTCCCCCAGTGATTAAAATCGATCAACTGGTAATGACACACCATTCATCTGATCGTAATTGAGGCAAACTGTTCGGAAACTACTTCTCTCTCAGCCCCTTATAATGGTAGTGATAGATGCATGCCAGATTGAGTGACAACTACTAACAGATGAAAAACTGTAACCTATAAGAAAAGGATAGAAGAGGAAAGCAAAAACTGGTATATTTTCAAATAGGAGAAGTTGCTAGGTTCACGCGTTTTGAAGTGTCTTTTAGTAATTTCTTCTGGTTTATTTTTTCTAGAAAACTCATTATCCGGATGTTTATTCACGTGAACAGTTAGCCATGCGAACCGGACTTACGGAAGCTCGTGTGCAGGTTTGGTTTCAAAACAGGCGAGCCAAATGGCGAAAACGTGAGCGGTTCGGACCCAATCAAGATAACGGATCAGAAAACCCTGTTCCCACACTGACCCCAAACAACGATTCCACCTTCGTCTTAAGTAAGGCTTCCTCAGATCCCGCACCTGGAATGACAACAGTCCACCCAATGGACATTTATACCAACCGATATCCGAATGAACAGCCCTTGTATTCTGGCTACAAAACAGTACGCCTGAAGTCTCCGCTTGAGCCTGCTCCAATGCAAACGTGGGCAAATTCAGCCCTGATGTTTTCAAATCGGTCTGTCAATTACGGATCAGAATATAATTTTATGAACACCTATTCAGCGACCACAACAGTCAACCAACTTCGTCCAGGCGTAGGTCCATCTTACGCATACTTTCAGAATGGAATAAGGTGGTCGGACGATCAGGCATCAGTTTCACAGGATGCATCTATTACTTCCCCAAAGGCATTCGCCCATAATTTTTCTGACCGGAATCCCGAAGGGTCCACTTGCAATTCAGAACCGTCATCGGGATCTAGTGGTTATCAGTCACAGATTAACCTTCCTCCTGATCCCCATAAACCCATTCGTGTTGACGGGCTCAAAGTCGACTGGACCAACAGACACAATGGTTCTCCCAGTTGGCGTGTTCATGATCCGTCTACAATTTCCCATATACTAGAACCTCCCGCGACCACGTTTCAGTGCCACCCAGCTGAAACCACTCGCCCTGTGGGTTCTCAGTATCATGACAATAACATCCACCTGTCATCCCAACATTCTTCGAAATCCGTTGTCACTGTGTCCCGGAATAATGTTCAATCTAACGAGGTTACCATGTTATCTGCCACAAACAGAGCAGCAATCAAAGCTGAAGACACAACAGCAACTACTATCGTAAATCCGTGGTGGAAGTCCGTAACTGACCTATCCATCCGAGGGATGCAGCCTAACCCCACTGACTTCAAACAGACAGCACTATCAAGTAGTCCACAACAATTATCGTTCCCACATACCAAGGTGAGCCAGTCTTTAACCGTTAACAAAATTTCTATGGTTACACATGTGCCTTTCTCCTGCCGCAGTTTGTTGTGGTTCGGGCAGGCAGCAGTGGTTTATAATTAGTGAAAACTAAACAAAGATGTAATGAAAGGAAAATTATGGGATACTGCAACATGAACAAAATCCATGAGCCACTTCAGTCCTTTATTTGCACACCTCTCGATGATCTGGCCTGCTAGTGGTCGGTGAACGGTTAGGCATACAAAATTATCAAACAGACAATAAATATATAACGTAAAAGGAGGCCGCATGCTTGAAAACAGAGTCAGGAAAACAGTATAAATAAGTGGAATATGTGATATAACCGGTTGTCCTATTTTCGGGTATTAGACAAGCATCAGAATCATTACCCAGATAAGCGATCGAATGGAAAAATGTTCATTAATAAACTTTTCCTAGTAAATGGCTCTACTACCAACAAGGTCTGCTCATTACTAAAATCAGCTAGGCGAAATTATCGTACCAAGATAGTTGTCAAACTTCATGCCTAAGTTTACTTCACGAGTTATAAACCCGTTTAAGTGAGGTTTCAATCAAGTGCGATATACATAGCCTAGATCTCATTGCAAAACGAGTCAGACTTTTACCGCCAACTAAACTTAGTCAAACGATCGTGTGGTAAGTGTGCAAAGTCACCTGTACATGTCTGATCGTTTATGACAGGTTAGATGTCTTTGTTCTTGTCTAAAAATTCAGACCAAAAGCTTAATTGTCTAGGATGTAACGCAAGTTATTAGTACTCGGAAGTCACGTGCGATGATGACTGTTCACTACTGACCCAGGAGGCACGTTAAGCAACCAAAGAGTGAATCGTGGGCTGTCTTACTTTCAATCTCTCCCTCTCATTCTCCAGGTGATTATGGACAACAACAAAAAACGGTTGTTTGTACAGTCTTTCCATTTTTCCTTCAACATTTAATTGTAGATGAAATTTATTCGATCATTTGGTAGAAATATGAAAAATTCATGTGGTTGTCAACATGTTCTCGAAATATGCTTGGCTTTTTATTGATCGGAACACCTGGTGGTTCAGTTCATCTGTAGAGACCACAGTAAATGTTCAACTAATTAGACAAGTGTTTACAAAGTTCACCAAAAACTTACTCACTCGATTCGTGAAGTAGATCGTCAGATTGAGTATTGTTTGTCAACGGTGAACCAGTTCATATAGGCGGCCGGAAGCTTACAAAGTATACTGGTCTCTATTACAGAGTGGTCATTCGCAACAGGAAAATTCGGCTGCACGCCGTTCATTTTCTACTGGTTTCAACTGTACGTGACTGGAGAGTCGTTTAGTCAACCATCAGGGCGGCAACGTAGGAAATTCGGGTTAGATTCAACTAGTTAGGTGGGCGATGTGCAACTCCAACCAAGGTTAATGCATTCAACTGAAAGAAAAAATATCGCGAACGTTACGGTTAACCGTAATGATAGGGTAATCTGATTGTCAGTTAATGTTTAGCTGTCATAGTTAGACCGGGCCTAACATAAGGTCGCTGGCTACGCGGGTAACCTAAATCTGACCTCAGTTCTGACCCGTGAGAGAAAATACTATTGACTGATTCCACAGTGAACCTCAAACCTACTGTGTTTGTTTGAAAGAGGTCAGTTAGAGAGGATTATCTGCTTAAAAGAGTTGCCATCAGATGTGAACGGTGTTCAATTTATATTATGCGTAATAATTCGAATTTGGAATGATTACCAAAACGAACAGTTTCATATAAGCATAATCAAAAAAAACTTGGTCAACAAATGAATATCAGTCACTTTGAAAGGAGTGACATCCACAAATTATATTTAATCCTAGAACAGCCCTGATTTTATATCCGATTTCGTAAAACGTTTTCACCTATACAATCGCGTTGGTCTCTACAAAGTACAATGGAGAAGGTGCGTGCGTATAAATGTTAACACAATCTATTGATTCCCGTCGCCATATGCTGTTTACTAAGGTCTTGTTGATGTTGTATCTGTTAGATTACTGTCAGTTCCCAAACGCTTGTAATGTTGACTGAGTGGAGTATGGTGCGATTACTATTTATTGTAAAAGATTGTTAGCCAAAAGCAAACATGGTTATGTTTCAGTACGCTTCAGATAATGTGTTTCAATTATCTTTTCCCATGTAATCCAAATGTCTTGTAAGAAACATCATCACCAAAGCAGAAGAATATGACACCTGTGCATAATCTTAACTGAAGAAACCAAAATTTTAAAATTTAACTCATAGGCTCCTAGAATCAACATCTAAATTGTGTGACAATTACGGTCACTTCAAAGTAATATCGACGACGTTTCCTATGAAACTTTGATCATGCTCGTGAATGACAGATAAAATCAAAGTTAATCAACATTAAGAATTTTATGATGATTGTTTGTCAATACATTAGTTATGAACACTTATTTTGAATTCCTTCATATATGTATCGGAAATTATTTTGACTGACAAAATGGCACAATCCTTTTATATCGATATTTTTGTCACAGAAGTCATAAATTCATCTTTTTGTATCCGGCTTCTTGAGTCCCTTGTCATTTCATGCACTCAGTTGATTTATGAATAAACGTATGATTTCCTCGGTGAATTTATTAAGCATCTACCGCTCTCATCAGGTTGGTTTTTAAAGGACATCATGCTTTTCACTAGGTCTGTTCATTACAATGCCAAAGGATTTTCTATATCAATACTATCGTTTTTCTGTTTCCTCAGTTTACTGAGTTCGATGTTTTTTGCATATAGTGGATGTAAATAAGTGTTAGTCGGAAAATTTATCTTTTGAGTTGCATAAAATATGTTTTTAAAAAGAAAACACAAAAGTTACAAACTGAATGCGCAGAAACTAAAAGCAAAATCCTTACATCGGTCAATGGGACTGTATTTGTGGAAAAAAAGAAGATATGTTTTAAAAACATCCACGTAAAATCTTTGGGTCTCAAATGAGTTGGAATCAGTGGCAAAAACCATACTTCTGTCACAAAATGTGCGCATTGCTAGCTGGCTAACACCTCAGTAAGGTTTTGCATTAATCTGCGTTTCAAAACTGTCCAGATCGAATGTAAAGTATTAGGTAAGGCAAGCGTTTTTAAGGTAGTTGGATTCATGTTATTTGAGGGGACATTAACTCAATAATGTTTACTGTTCCTTGGTTATCAGTTTTAACATTGTGAGATATGCACGATACAATGAGAATCCCCTTACCAGAAAATTCGCATGTCTTTTACACTAGATTGTGTTTCATCGATAATACTCATAAAAACCATTGAGCGGACTGGACACATTCAAATTTACGAAAAAAACATAGTAGAATAATAGTCACTACCATCAAGAATAATGCCAGAAAGTGTATACAATACAACCATGGGTATACAGCTGATTGTCTTCATGATTACAGAATTGCATTGCTTTTGACTTGACACTTATTAACCAAGCCTATACATGTCTATCCATTCAAGAATTTACTTTGCTCAGTCACCCACTCACTCACTTATCTATCTACTTATTGCCCGCTTGCCTGCTGGTTAGTATACTTTCCTACTTAGTTGCTAATTTAATTATTAGGGCTATACTCCCCCACCACACCATGTTCACTGTTGTCTGATTTTGATCGTATTTTCCATCCCACTCATGTTACAAAACTCAGAAACCAAAGTTTTTATGTAATGAGTTATATGGTATTGAAAGAAAAACAGTCGGATATGTTATGTTAATGAGATTAGACAAAGAACCTTTTCTTACATCCTGACAGGTACATTTGTAACAATAACCTTTTTAACTCTTTGAACGGCTTAAACAAGAAAAAAAACGGAGAATGCTACCAGGGGTTAAAAACAGCTAACTTTATGATAAGCTTACACTTTGTGCAACTGTGGTTCTCCGAGAAACTGTTTGAACAGGGATTTACGGCAGAAACGTATACGAGAAAACAGTAAATTTAACGAGTGTTTCATGGAAGCTTGTAGAATTAAAACACATAAAGAGGGATTGGAATCAAAAATTATTGTAAAGGCTAGCTTTTGGCGGGCGATAAAATTATGTATAGAGGTAAACTGATTGAAGTGGATGTTTGAGATGCCAGTGCTTTTTGATAAATGCACTGGACAGTGACAGATTTGGTCGAATTCTTTGGTTAACTGACCAGAAGACATAACAGAGGAATGTAATCGGGGTTCTATTCCGGATGCAGCAAGGATATACACTACTGACGAGATCTAACGAGAAGGAAACTTGATTATACCGCCTTTTTTCGAAAGGGATCGGTGGGAAAGTTCATGGGGGGTACAACGGATTCGACAAGCGGAGTGAAGTACAATTTATTTTACCATTAGTGATAGAAGACATACGTCGCGAGATGTTAACATTTCGTTTACTCTCATCAGTCACCAATTTAAAACATTATACTGTATAGGACATGCGGATAGCAACAACAGAAACATTCAACGATTGGGTTTATAAAAAACAAGGACTGTTATCAGTTCCAGGGCAGACAAACTGCATGAGTCAACAGTTCATGCAGTTTATTTCACATTAGAAATCATTATCACCAGTGCACAACTTAAGTAACTTAGTCGATAGGGGAAAGAACGTTTTGACAGATGTTTACTTTGAGAGGTCGAGGCTTATGCAAATACTGCCAACAAGACACTTTAGGCGCCATTGAGTAATAATCGACAACTCACATTTGAAGTGATTAAAGAATACTCAACTGTAAGCATAACCGTTTTAAGTATAAGTGTAAAAATGCGGCTGATCATCATTGTAATTGACAGGAATATATTACTGATGAGTAGTAAGGGATTTTGTTTTCTATATGTATTGAAAATCACTCACAATCAATCGCAGCTGCCGCATTCCCATAGACTATCCAGTCGGCCCATTTCGAAAGAAGCGCTAGACTCGAGTTTCGATCTCATTAGAGCTCGTCAGCTGTGCATATCCTTGCCACTACCGGAACTAGAACCCTGGCCACGCTTTTCATGAAGCAACCGTGTTTACTGCTGCGCCATTGACCTCATATTAGGCGCGACCAAATTATCATATGCTAACGCTCAACCACTTTCGCTCGTGAGTAATGGTCAGGCTGCCTGATCGCTTTGAGAGGAGAAAGCGTGACCGGAGTTCTAGTCCCGGCAGTGGCAAGGATATGCACTACTGGCGAATTCTAATGAGAGCGAAAATCGGGTCTTGTGCTTCTTTTCGAAAGGGGCCGACTAGAAAGTCTATAGAAAGATATTAGTTGTTAGAGCTGGGGATTAGCTGCCATGCAATCACGGTTAGAAGAACAAACAGTAGTTCAGAGACAAAAGAATCAGGATTTACTGAATGAATTTGTAGAATCCCTACGCTTAACAACCAGCAACCATCAGAAGCCTATGAGATCTCTGCAAATAAGCAAGTACGTCGCAAGTGCGACCAAGACGAGATCTACAAGTTAAACTCCAACTGAATTTCAATGATTCGCCTAATTCATTATTTCATGGTTGTTTGTTCTCAAGGTGTAAGCAGCAGGACTGTTGAGTGTCTGGGGATGGACGTGATTGTATCACTACTTAAGTCCATTCTTCTCGCCACAGCTTTGTCTTCTCTTCATGATTGTGTAATAGTAATCAGCGTGAAACTGTGATATGCTACTATTTTTGAGGACGATGGTGATGATAACATTATTTAACCCTATTTATACAAGGCTGTGGTTGAGACTTTAGGTTTGATTATTCGGTCATGCTTATTGTGAGGTTGCTGGCGTTGTGGTTAACACGCTAGCCTCAAAAGCACGAGGGTCAGAGTGCAAACTCTGATCCGGACAAGGATAAGCACTACAGGTGAGCTCTAATAAGAGCGAAACTCGAGTCTAGTGCTTCCTTTCGAAGTGGGTTTATCTAAATGCGTAGGCTGCGATCAAGTGTGGGTGGTGTTCAATTTTGAGATAATAGTTTAGTTTTTGTTTGGCAAATCCTTGATTTGTCATCTCATACCACACACTATGGGACGGCGATCGGAAAAGACATATGTACGTAATTGACCTCCTCAGCGTCTGGTCTATTCATCTGATTGTTTACCTTGCCACTCGGTCATGTCGAAACAAGACTCTGGTCGTGGAGTCATCGGTTGGGGTTAACAGGACGGTTAATATATCTCCTGTCGAGACGGTGAGGCATTGCTCGCAAGCGATTGTGGTCGAGTGTTCACATATGATGATTCAGTTGCGCCTAATGTGAAGTCAATGGCACAGTGGTCAACAAGGTTGCCTAATGAAAGCAGGGAGGTTTTCTAATCCCCACCGTGGCAAAGATATGCGCAAATGACGAACTCTAGTGAGGGCAAAACACGAGTATGATACATAACTGGAAAATCTATGGGAATACAGCAACTGCGATAAGTTTTGAGTGATGTTCAATCTTTATGAAAACCAAGATTCTCCACTACTCACCAGTAAGTAAACTGTCGTCTAATCAGTCGTGTTTTCTGTGATTTCAACTTGGGAGGATGTCTTAGTCGTAGGGTCATTGATTGGCGTTAACAGGGCAGTCACTGCGTCTCCTCTGGAGGCCATCGACCACTTTGATAAATCGTTTAATTCAGTATGCCATTAATTAATTTTCGATAAGCCATCAGACTGTTGGCTGTTATAAGTACTGGAGGTAGAATGGATGTGCACAACTGATGTTCTCTACCAAAACAAAATCTAGAGCCTAGGGGTCAGTTTTGAAACGGGTTATCAGATGGATCTACCTAAATGAAGAAGCTGCAAACCATTGGGCGGTGTTCACTGTATATCACGGAAATCTTCAATTCTCATCAATGGGAACGATTTACGTCCATTTTGGGTTTTATGTTTGACTTTTCTGTTATAGAACACATATTAATGTTAACTCATCAGAAAGCCAGTGATAGCATTTTAAATGTGTTTACTTTCAATTTTTCAGATGACATTACCCACAGGGAAAGTCCATTTGCCTTTACGGCCTAATTCTTTCAACATTTCAGGTGGTTCTCGCGTATATGCACAATCACGTACAAGCGTTTGCGTTTGTGCAGATATTCCTCTCCAATCGCTGAAAGACATTTGGATTGAATTGATTACAAATGGCATATTGACTCGGCGACCCCACCGCTGTTTCTATTGTTGCCTAGATCATTATAGTTATCTTATCTTGTCAGAAATGATGGCCTGTACACAAAAGTACGCACAAAAGAGTTGTTTGTTAGCCCACTTGGTTGACTGACACGTTCGAGGTTATGTTTTGCGCTATAGGGCATCAGGCTGTTCAACGCTGACATATATGTGGTGTATTTTTGTTAAGTCAGTCTCGACACAGTTGCTTATTTTCAAAACATCCGGCAACAGCAAACCATTTGCACGATCAAGAATCCAACGAACGCCGCAACCAAATGTGGTGTATTTTTGTTAAATCAGTCTCGACACAGTTGCTGATTCTCAAAACATCCGGCAACAGCAAAACATTTGCAGGATCAAGAATCCAACGAACGCCGCAACCAAATGAGACTTGTATGAAAACACCGAATTGCTGATATTATCGTGCAGGTGTACTTTCCTGGATAAGTGTTAGTTTCTCGAAACTATTATTTTGGCAACCTAATTGTGAGGCTTACTACTATTTATAATCAAGTCAAATCAATAGCACACTGTATGTAACATGAGAGGTGAACATTTGTTTTCAAAAATACCCATTTTTGCAGTAAACGAGAATTATCTGATTCAGCCAGATTACATCATCTAAAAACACAAGACTTCGAAGTAATTTGCAGTCACTAACTCTTTGTAAAACCATAGCTGTATAAAAGATGTTGGAATACACTGGGGATCTGTTCAGACTTCGTTAGTTCGGAACCAATTTTAAGTAGTTCATAACTGTTTATTTTTGTTTCGATTGCTTTTTGACATAAAAACTCCTTCAGGTCAAATACACAAATTACAGGTTTCTTAGTAGGTAAGGCGTACAATATGCGATTAACAGAGTGAATTCCAAAATAATATATCATAGGACAACTGTAGCTAATAGCACTGAGTTAGAATTGCGGATATTGATATAATATGAGTATTTAAAAATTCGGCAGAAATTAGTTCGTTACAATCGAGCATATAGTTGTCAACATTTCAGTCATTATTTAGTCGGAAAGGGTTAAAGAAACTTTTGATACCGGTTCTTTGACCTGTTCAACAAGTCACCAATTCAAGTCAGCTTGATCGATCTAAAACCAGCTGCCATGCTTCACAAAGGTTGGTACCGTCTATTCTACTGAAAGCTTGAGTGACTTTGATAATTTCCACAGCCTCTCCTACTAAAATCTCTTGTATAAATCTAAACGTCACTATCTTCGTGATCGACTGAACGAATCGTGCCTCACATTTGACCAGCTGTTTTTGCAGGATCTGCAAGAACAACTTGTCAATCAGCCTACCTCAAGGATGGTTCCAGAATCCTCATTCGAGTTTCGATTACTTCATCTGTTACACCTGATGTAAGCTGCTATTAATTCCTTCAATGGATAAGAGCATCCTTGGGATATACCGGCATGGAACACTATGTCGTCTCTTTCCGAAAATGGGTTCTAATATGGATAGATTCTGACGCAGTTTGTACGGTATAACATGTATTTTTTACTATCTTAGAATCTTTAAGATGAGATGAGGAGTTCTGTTTACTCACCTTATAAGGAACTACTTAGAACAGGTTTTGTTCACTCAGGTGAACAATATTTCTATTTGTTTCAACCCCCGACTGTCTGCATCTACACACGGTTGGAATATTCCTTGAAATATACAGTGGTGTTAGGTGGAACGAAATTTCAACTTAGGTTACTCCGTATCCGTATTTTTGCAAGATAAGGTGATCTTTTTTCGATATCCTCCTCTGTGTAGCAGACAATCCAGAAATAACGGCTAAATTTTGTTCCATCCCAGTTCCATTGTCCACCTAGTTATAGACTCGATACTGCTTAGACTATGTAAAATTGCTTTAATATATCTTGCCGTATGATCAAAAGTTTATTTTCTACATAGTACCATCAAATGCTCAGTGGTTCGTTAAATTGTCTTCAAAGCTTCCCATCAATATTCGTCATATAAATCTACGTTAAAACGGAGATATTGACACTTCCGTCAGTAGTTTTCGTTATTGTAAACATGTCTTTGAGCCATACGTTAATTGTTTCATCTCTATGCAAACAAATAGTCCGGCCACTATCAGATCGGCTGATAGTTTTAGTTTTTCCCGTATAGCAGGACGTAATAGTAGGCTGCTTCCACTACTGTTGTCTTAGGTATATCAAGAACGAGCGAAATACTATCAAACCTAACGGGAGCATGATTCTGGTGGACACATTACCAAATGTGTAGTTGGCATAGAAGAGAACAATTCGAGTTCCGTATATGAAAAGACTGCCGAAAGCTCATTCTATGGTCTTGAATGAGGCAGATATCAAAATTACTTTTCGGAAAGGAACGACACTGAGTTCAGTACTGGTCCAAGTCAGGATTTGTCTGCTATCAAACACAAGTGCGTTTTTCACAACCGGTTTCATCTTCGTTTTATTCATCTGAGAAGAAAATATTTGGACGGAGATTCAATCAGCATCTTTTAAAACAGTCAAACTAATAGTGTTTCTAATGGGTAACCTGAACATCAGCTGACAAGAAAGCGTTCGAATTATTTGTTTGAATGTTACCCCTGGCTTCAGTACAGAATAAGCAAAGTTGGTTTGGCAAATTTGTGATCAGTCTATTCATTAACACCATTTCATTGCCACACCTTTTAACCGAATCCAGTGCAACATGATAACCTGATGCAAACTAGATTGAAATTATCGCTCAGCAAGCTTAAGAATTTTGTGATTTCAACTAGAAAAAGAGATGTAGTCATGCAATTGTCGATTGGATTTAACAGGAAGTGTACTTTGCCTCCTGTCAAAGCAGTCATGCAACCGAAGCATTGCTCATAAGTGACCCAGGGTGATACTTTGCACATGATTATTCGGCAATGCCTAATGTGAAGTCAACAGCACAGTGGTATAAACGGTTGCTCATGAAAACGTGATAGGAGATCAGATCTCGTTCGTGACAAGGACACATGCCAGTGATGAGCACTCTGATGAATTATCCTTGTGTCTAGCGTTATTTTTTTTTAAAGCAGCTGACTGTATAGTGTATGGAAATGTAAACTGTGCAATCACTTGTGGGTGACGTTTAATTTATACAAACTATATTTAGTTTAGTAGACTAGTGGAATAGGTAAGCATTTGAAGTATTTATTTATCGGATTTTAATGAAACCGGTTTGAACCGAAGTTTGTTTTGAGTCAGTCTTAGACTGAAAGTAACACTGATGACCAACATTGTCTTATGCGAGTTTTCGACTACATTTTGGGTAAGCATGAACTAAGGAGATGAGGACTCAAAAACCTCTTAACTTGTTGCAGTTAAAGTAGAAAGGTATTTCAAGTTTAAAGCACAAAACAATCCTCGAGATTTTATACCATTTTATACGGATAAGAGTGCAAACATTTGATCTCAGTCAACAGTATGAAAATAATGGGTAGATGAACTTATCCAGCTGGGTCACACCTGCAATACGCTGGTCGGACAACCAGTTCGCACATGTATTCATGATCGTTGGATTATATGAGAGCATGTGATGTAATCACCCTGACTTGTAAACCCACTTTTCTAATAGGCTGAAATCCGTCAGTCATTTTTTGTGACTGGTCTGTAAAGTAAGAGACCTTCAGGAATGCCGCACAAGTAGTTGAAATATATTTTCACAAACTTTTGTCTTCGAGGCTAAGAAGTGCGGGGATACTAGTGTTTATTTCTAGCAAATGAACTGAGAAAGTTTACTTACTTTCATGATAGCTTGTATTTTGTCTGTGATTTCATCCTGATTCACCGCGTGAAGTAGTTACTTGCAAATTGTAACTAATCTACCGGGGTGAATGTCAGATGATGTCTGTACTTCTAAATTTGACAGTCAGCTAGATGAACAGTGTTCGAATAAAACAGATTTGACAATGAAACCGATGGCGTGCGACACTTCAGGCCGTGCGCGGAGTAATTAGGTCAGCTTTCCCGTAGAGGTTGATCTCAGATTTCAGGGGATGAAATCATTGTGTGAAATGACGTGGTCTCTCTTTCGGTAACTGCGCGAACTTGGAGCCAGAACTTCGGTTCCTGGTTTTAGTTAGGGTTACTGTGCTTCTAGAGTCCTAACTTATCATGGATCTTCCATTAAACCGAAAGAACGTGTTCTTTGTTCGGGTGGACCTTCTTGGTGAATCACTTTAAGGAGACTAATCTGTTTGCTATCACTTGACACAGTTACCGCTTATTCCAAACAGAAGAGAAGTCCTCTGCGTAGAAAAGACGGGTAATATGGTCGGGACTGAAATACACTTACATTAAACACTATCAACTTCTGTCAGCGATCACTGAACTGTTGATGTTTTTTAAACGGTCATTTCATTATTTTGGCTGCAATGGTAGTGTTTTGTAAGGGGAACTTGACTTTCGAAAAATAACTTCTCATCTGCTCTCTGCTCAAACGACTACGATTTTTTCTGTGAAATATATGTGTGGTAATCTTAAAGTGTACGTAGCAAACTCAGTTGAAATTTACGTAATGCCCAAGTGGGTTCCAGTTGTAGACGAATTGTAGTTGTCCATGTCATCATTCACATGTCCTAATACAACCTATCTCCTCCTGTTTGCCTGTATGTCTGTATACGACTTAGGTCATATTTCTGATGCATCTCATCAGATGTAGACTTCCAACCAACTGAAGCAGCCCAAAGTGAGAAGATTTCAGCCCTGCAAAAATATAACATCGTTTAAAATACTCACATTTACATCAGAGTTAACTACTGATTTCTACTCATTTGTAGGGCTAAAACAATGTACAGATTGAACGTAATTTCTACAGTATACAAACCCGTAACAGATGTTTATACAACCGATCGGATTACTGCGCTCGCTCCCTGTAAATCTTGCAAACCGTGGTAGGGAGAGGGTAGAAAAGGGCAGGACCGGGAAGCCTGCGCGATACGGATCTGACAGCCACTGCTACAATGGGGAGCTGTTCATTTTACGGTCATCCGGTCGACCAGAGCAAAAGACCAACCACCACGTTCATCAGTAGCTTGTCAAAAGTTCTCAAGTAGAACGTGCCAGACTTTTTTTGTAAGCTTACCTACCTACCTTGTAGGCAATGGATGCAAGAGCTTGAATGGCACTCTACAGGGTTGAGACATCCAACTGCGCATCACCGTGTCAGCTGGGTAACCGGTGTCATGTTTGACCCATCAGACTAGCAGAGCCGACCTGTGTGCGAGCTCGTGTTTAATTACAAGCACGAATGAAGTTTTCGATTTCGTCGATTCTTTCGCGAAACTTTTGAGACCACCTACTTGCGCGGTAATTGACTTGGGCCGCTTAACACATCCCATGGTGAATGTGGTTTGGGGTTCATTCAACACTCTAGATGACAGGTTGTCCTGGCTGGGACGGTTGATGGATGAATGATTCGGTCATGTGACTTGAAGATTTCTGTTAATAAGTCTGTGCACCTTCCTTAAGTTACAAATATCCTTACCCAGTGATAGAAGAAAACGTCAGAGGTAATGCGATATGGCAGAACAATGAAGTAGTCAAATCTTTACCTTATTCTGCATTTACCTTAATTAAAATTCCTTAAAAAAAATACAAAACATGTTTCGATCATTTGGTTACATGCAGAGCATACGATCTTGTAGATAAGGGCTTCTCTATTTTTTCCAATAAAAATTGGCGCTTCCTATTTTGTCCGTTTTCCTGAAATGGTAGTCAGTTTCATTTGGATTCCTAGTTGGATCAGCACAGGTAAACTGCATAAAACAATTTCGAGTTTGTACAAACGCCCACTCGCTGCCTTTCGAGCAAGTCTGTGAGAGATTTTCGTAAAAGTACGAAACATACCGGTACTATTTTATGTTCCTTGCTCAGTCCATCAGGGATCATTAAACCTGATGTAATTCAGTCAGCTCTATGAAGTCAGTGGTTTCGGCATGACTGCGAACTATAGCCAGTTGGTTGTATCTAATCGACTGTCTAAACGGTCCGAAATTCCGAACATTATTAAATGCCGAGAGGCGATTATTCCGTCATTCTTCATATTGTGAAGAAGGTGTCAAGATCCTTTACCTAATCTGGGAGATTGAAACTCAACTCCTAGAGTAGATGGGGTGTAATTATTACGGATAAGCCCTTACTAACGATTGAAATTCAGACCATTTCCGTTCAACACAGTTCAGTCGAAACGTTTATTTCCACATGAAATCTGAAATCAAAGTGAGCAATACTCAATGTATCCAATTAATTAATAGTTGGAAATATTTTTTTTCACCTGTGATTAACGGAAAGAATTAGCCACCACGTAGCATTCACAGGTTGTCTCTGCACAGAGAAACATCGACGAGAAACAACTTCATGATTTTTCTGAACATATATGGACGGCATTTACTGTCATTCATTCCAGCAGGTTATTACTGATTTATCTTACTGTTACTCCCACTACATTATGGATATTTCACACTGCCGTCTCCGTCATTGCAGCTTCTGATGTTGCATGTTCGTGTGTGAACATAGGGAATAGAGTGTCAGCAAGAATAGTATGTTATTGCGTACTTAAACGCAACACGTATCATGAGGACTAGACCCATAGATTGCTTGATAGGCAGGCAGGCAGTCCCACATGTTCATCGTTTTCCTGGGGCTTACCATCCATGCTTTTCAGATTCTCAAAAAGTCCACTCGTTGAAGTAGAGCTGGGCGTTCATGCGTGTATATGCATTTGCTTGCGTGTGTGTGTGTGCGTGTGGATATGGTGACTGAAGTTGTCAGTCCGGTAGTGAACTGCACACAGAAAATTCCCATTTTAAGATTACATATTAGGTGGTATCGGAAAGCTAGCTGTTCTGTATGACTACCCTATTGTGCGATTGTCTTAATCGGCTGATCGTAAGCAAGCGTTACGAGGTTTGTTGACCATCGTTACGATGTTTCTTGGACGTTCGATTTGGCGGACACCTGGTGAAAACGGACTGTCATGTCACTCGGTGACTGAGTGGCATAATGACAGTTTTTCACGCAATTTGGCAAATCGAACGCCTGTTGTCAAATTGGAACCATGTTCCCGTTGTTTTAGGTATTCATTTCTACAAGAAAAATGAAGATATATGTTTACAAAGGTCGAAAAAGTCACAGCATGATAACAGCCAAACGTTCTTTGTTGTTTCCTCGTTTTGTATGACAAACGTAGAAAATAGAGAAAAATATTGCCAGAGATAAATAACATACTTGGACGGAAGAACCGTTAGATTTTAATGAATGGGCGTGTTAGCCGAATGAGAACCTTCTAATTATCTGTTACTTGCTCTAAGGCATACGTAAGACAATTCACTATTTATATAGACGGATAAATTCCAATTGCAAAAGTTCGGGGTAAGTTATTAGGAATTATTTCCAATGGTAAACTAGTTAACTGTCATTTGCTACAGAAATCAGTGTAGTGGAATAAGCGTAACTTTCCACTAGCTGACTCATTGAAGTTGTTTCATGAATAAGCTGTTCACTGTATCTAACAA
Organism: Paragonimus skrjabini miyazakii; assembly: GCA_014338405.1. Taxonomy (NCBI): domain Eukaryota; kingdom Metazoa; phylum Platyhelminthes; class Trematoda; order Plagiorchiida; family Troglotrematidae; genus Paragonimus; species Paragonimus skrjabini miyazakii. The sequence continues at coordinate 43,996 of JTDE01021057.1, forward strand.
CTGTTAACCTTGATCCATGTAAAAATAGCACCATCTTTTCTTAATACAACTTCTTTAGACGTTTTATTCTCACGGTAAATAAAATATCAAGGTACGTACACAATAATCTCCCTACTAGCATCTGTTGAGCTAACCACCAACGTATTCAACTTTTTGTATTAGGTGGCCCACCATAAAATAAATCTCCGTTCAGGCAAGAGATGGAAATTTTCACTAAGCAAAGCCTAACCCATTAACGCCTAAGTGAGCTGCGCGTCTATTGATCACAATGTTCTGACAGTCCCCTCTGATGAAACTTTAGATCTCATCTTACTTATTCCTTAGTCAGAACTATGCTCTGCGGTGCAACAACTTTGTGGTCTGTAGTTAACAGTTGCTCCAACTTATCTGAGCCTACAATCAGCAATCCTGTTCAGTTATTATCTGGCAAAGTAATCTTCGAGTATTGCAGCTAAATCTCCAGTAGTTAGTAAGTCCCTTCGTGTTTTGTGCGAGTAATTTTGTTTTGACGAAAGTGTTTGCACTATTTTTTCACCCGAATAGCAGACGATCTACTCGTAAGTACACAAGGACGTCCACTACTACAAATTCTGACTGTAGCGAAGCTCAAGCCTAGTACTTCTATTCGAAAAGGGTTGGTGGAAAGTTTTATCAAAATACTGCTGAACAAATTTGGTGGTTTTTGTGACTTCCACTTAAAAGGAAGTCCTAATCGTCGGCTACTCTACTGAAGTTAACAGGACAGTTATTATATCCTACTTAGAGGGGTTCGGTCAATCTGAGCTTTACTCACAAACATATGCAGCAGAGCTCTTTAATGAAGGAAGTTGTTTGTGACTAACAAGGAGTCACTAATGCAGTAATTAATACGGTTGGTTCGTGAAAGTGTAACAAAAGTTGACCGCAGAAAAGATAGCCGTTAGTGACTGGTGGTAACAAAAAGAAACCCCCAATCTGATGCTAATTTTCAACGAGGAACGGCTGTGAACCTCATGATAATAAGAAAACTGCATTCGATCATGAATGATATTCAACCTGTAGCACTTGTGCAATTCCAAATTTTGATTGATTTTATGAGATCAACGTTTATCTGAATTCTAATAGGTGAGGTTCAACTGTAATTCTAACAAAAACCTCATGAGTTTCGGTGCAGGTGACAAGAGACGATGTTTTGGGGTATGTTCAATTGATAGACTGAAGTAAAATTGGATAGCCAAAATGTCAGTGTCAAGCAGCGTTCGTGAGATCAATTGATCAAGTTAGGATCATAGTTTACTGAGTCTTTTGGATTTACGTTCATTTCGTCTTTTCTCCTGTCGCAGGTATATTGTGAAGCGTTCCCTGTGGAGTTCATTGCATGTTGTTGGCTTCATACTGTGCATATTACATTAGTAGCAATACTTTCACAGTGGTTATTATTAGTTTGAGTTAATTTGATCATATGTACTATTCCTTCGTTAGCTGTAAATAAAGTCACCAGAAACATGTAACTATATTATACTGGCGTAATCGGATGTGTTTGGATACGCACGTTCTCATAGCCCGCTGTTTGTATGAACGCATGAACAAGGTTATCGTAAGGATTACCCTGATATACATTAAACTTATTTTTAGGTAATAGCACCGACCGGGTCGCGTAAACTCATGAACACCGAAGACAGCATTTTGTCAGAAGAATTGGCAACTTGACACAATACTACCACAGTATTTAATTATCTTGACCAGCTGTTTTGTTTTCATTTTCCTCTCTTCCATATGAAGTTTACTGTTCCTTGCTTTCTCTACTATGTGCATATTATGATACATCCGTGAAGTTCTTGTCCGTTCGAGATATTTTATGAGCTCCCAACTTGGATATTCATAAGCCTTACCAGTTTCAAAAATTGAAATTCATTTGGTTATAGTGTTAACCGAAAAAAAGAGACATTGCTTATAGGTGAGATTTGATTAAGTCCCATGTTTTTTCCAACCGTCTTTTCACGGTAGACCTAATACCTGTTTTTTGAAGTCGGATTCAAATTACGACTCATCTGTCAGCATAAATCATGAACTCTGACGACTGTTATAATCCATACATTGAGAAAATCTGAAGTTGTATGATTTTTAAAAGTTGAACGTACTCACGTGAGGATGAAACAAGCAAACAAAACTAAAAATATCCAAATTATTCCCAAACATTTTAAAAACAAACATAAAATGCATCGATTTCCAAGTTAAATCAAAATGTCCGTTGTAAGTAGATGCGACATTGGATTAAGTAATCTATCAACGTGTTCAGGGCTTTAGTGGATAAGAAGTGTTCGAAACCTATTTCTAAGCCAGCCACCTATGATCTCTCATAGAATACAGACTGAACAACGTGAACATTGAGGTTTGGATGTTTTTGGACATTTACGAAACCTCCCAATTCTAATGCTTCGATCGCCATAGAAGTCAATCAGTGATTACAGCCTGGATATAAATGTATGTCCAGTGAATCATAATAGTGCTTGTTGCTTTTTGAAATCTTAATTTATGCTTTCGTTATTCGAGATGCTTGTCAATAATTTAAGTATTCGTTTGGGATACTATGTTCATCAGCAGACGGATGAGATCTGGAATGTTAAAACGATATTCCCGCGACAAATCCATGACGTTTCATCCCAGCAAGATGTGCTGACGTTCGGAAATTCGTTCACGAGCACATGATAAACACTGTTTAGATAGCAGCAAAAAAGATTAATTTTTTTGTAAAATAATAGGAGTTTTAGCAAGATAAAGCACTGGAGAACTTAACGGGCCAGATGGACCTCATAGATACATTGCCGATGATCTGTTTCATTTAATGATACGGATGACTAGATGTTTGATATAAAATTTCACTTCAGTAAATTGTCCACCATGTGAAAGTCCATACAGTTTGACCCATGACACGTGATTTGTCGATTAGAATTCAACTTATTGACCACTTAACGTGCTGAAAACGTTGGAGGTAACAGATTAGTAAGACTGAACTTAAATCTCGTGCGGTTTCACTTTATGTTTCTATTTTAAAAACGTGCTGGACGAGTAAAATCTACCTGTTATTTCTCTCATTCGGTTTAATTCTTCTGCTTTCAAAGTGTACTTGACATCTTCTGTTGAATGTGTGTGGGGAAGTTTTACGCAATCATCCAATGATGAAATTAATTGATTGGAACCAGTGAACTTCATGCGGAACATTGTACACACAGCTTCCCAATTCGTGCTATACAGTGCTCTTTTGAGTTCATTCTCAACCAGTGCTCGTAAAATAAATAATGTAGGAATTATCTTCAGGTACTTTTATGACAATGTTAGATTTTATTGGTTTCTGCGTTCTTGGTTTTATCGGAATTGTTGCTGGTGTTGGGAATATTTCATATTTTCTAGCATCACCAAAAAGTATCGTACAGAGTTGTGAGTTTTGTATAAGTCGAATACGTGTACTTTTAAAGCCGGTATGCGTTCTATGAAAGTTGCTACAATCATTTACAACTAATGAGAGTGTTTAGTGTCTTGTTCTCCGTCGTTCGATATATCACTTTCTTCTGATAAATCTTGCCTGTCTGGATGGCATGGGATCTACCAGAAGATCCATGGAGGTCCATATTATTTACTGGCGTTTCAGAACTGTGAAAAATATCTCGGTAATATTTTGACTGCATCCATTATATAACAATCATAAAAGCGTTAATTTCAATCTAACGTTCGATGTATGTCAATCCACCAGTATGCTTAGTAAACATATGAAACGTTACACGATTTTATGGGATAAAATCTTGCTCATCTCATTACTAAATGGATATCAGTTTTCGGATGAATTTATCGTTTTTCACACTAACCTTTCAACAGTTTATTCATAAGTAATGACTGGCCAACACAAAATTAGTGGTGGATAAGTCTACCTTCTTAAGACTGACTGGTCTGTCTTGTCAAATGGAACGTCATTGTTCGAAGGTGATCTACAGCAGTCATTTCATCCATAAAATAAATGGACTGTCAGAAACCAAGACAAATGGACTCTCACGATTAAAATTAAGCAGTGTCTTTCTTACCGTTTTTCACTTAAAATTTCAAGTTTTATTCGCACACTTTAAAAGTCAATCCAAACAACGCATTCATTCTCTGAGATTCTCATTATGAACGTCGTCTTTGTTTTACAACCTTGGTATATTTATCACTGTTTATTTTAGGGATGATTGATATAGAACCATGATTTTTTTCAATAAACGTTTTCCTTTCACTCTTATTGAACATATGGAGTAGTCTTGTTCTTTATCCCTAGGAAATACATGTTATGTGTGCGTCATTACTTTTTGTTATAACAGAGCAGAAAACAGTACAAGTTAGATATCCCCCCTTTAGTATCAGTAACGACATTTGGATTCATCCTAATCGTCAACGACAGCATTACATCAATAGTTGGCACTGATACTCTACTGATGTACATCGACTGTGCTTTTCAATGGAATGATAGCGCGATTACAGATAATTGTTAAATTATCTCATAACTACGCGACACTCAAACAAGCTGTTATCTAAATTCCGTGAAAATATATACATGTAAAAATTTTCTAGGGTGTGAATGTTACATGTACTTTTGTGTTTTTTGGGAGACCAATTTTTGTCATATTTGCATTTAACCTGTTTGTCAAAATGTGTTGTCGATTCGAAATAGAAATTCCGTTCGTATTTAAAAGTGTGTTAAGTTTGTAGAACAAATCCGGATTTAAAACCTAGTGGTGTAATGTTAATATCGGATACTTATGAGATTACTTGGTTTTATCTCATTTTCATCTTATAAAATGTGAAAAAGAAGAAGAAGAATGAAAAAAATACCATAAAACTCCCAGACATGAGTATTATTTATCAAAATTGCATGATTTCATACGTAAAACTAAATTTGTATTTTTGAGATAATTCGGTGCAGTCATTTACAGCATATATGATATTTCAAAGTGACACGAGATCGAACGCAGAACGTACTGTTTCATCCATTTAGTCACTGGTCATATGAGCGTCGCTTGACATGGAATCCACTAAGCCAGTTGGTTGGCCGGACTTTATTGTGTGGGATAGAGCTACACTGTTTACCTCAATAGCATTTCGCAGGAGATCTGTGTCAGTTTGTCTCGCTACTCCAATTTCCTACCCACATCGTGCCACAGTTCACCTCGACTTCTATCGTAGTATAAACAGGCAGAATAACACTTTCAAGTTGTCTGTACTAACCACAAACATACTGCATCGCTCGCTTTCCCCACAGAATGTGTCCAAAGGAGGAGGAAGTTCGTCATGTTTCACTATCACGTACTGATGTTCATAACCGATGAAAACTGTTGGCAGGGGTAACAGTTAATGTCCACTCAGTGTGTTGAATCCAGGCCCCAACATACTGACTACGATTAATGCTCATAGCATATTTTGGAAAGTAGTTTACCAGATGTAATTTATGAGTCCAAAGCGACAGTAATTTGGTGTTGATCAAGTCACTCATTAGTATGAACAGTGCGACAATGTAAGTTTTGTACAAGCTCAACTAGGGAAATACACATTATTGTATGCAGGTCTAAGAAGATTCACGTACATCTGATATACACACGAGAGCAATTGATCTACTATAGGCAATAAACTTTCTGAGTAAACAAAATTGAATGTTCTGCTCTAGTTCCGGTGAAAACTTTCCTCTAACTTTCTTCGCTTAGAGTATCACAAACTTGTCTACATATGTCACTGGGAATGTCACCTAGAATATAACGTTATCCTAAGTGTTTTCTGTGTATTTTCATTCAGCTAACACTATTGGACTGACAGTGATTAGTTGGTTAAATCAAAAGTCGATCGCGTTACCGAAATTAAGCATATCGGCCACAGGATCTTTGGGAATTATTACAGGGACAGAAGCCACTTCGTGTTTTGACATGAACGGCAGCAATAACCAGTTGAACCAACCTCCCTATTATCCGTTCACTTACGTCTGTTGGCGTGATATGAACCCGATCTTGATCAGGTGTGTTTGATGGTGCGAAGTGTCCGATGAAAACGGAGTGGCTATCACCACCATTGTAATCCCAAGAAACACTTACGTCAATCAGAGGAACCGCAATTTCTTACCCTCTACTGTGTTCAGTAATTCCACCTTGAGGGTTTAGTTGGTCGAGCAGATTGTGCGCAAACGCATCTGCGAGCAGATCATACACATCTCCAAAAAACGGGCACGTGCACTTACACTCGTCTGCACAACCGAGAGCGCCGCTTGGCTCATCCTTAGGGTCCATGGTACGAACTCGTAAGCAAATTAACGCACACGAAAGGCTAGGCTGTGTACTCTCTGTCGATTTTACACACGCTCACCAGCACGGACGCACATCACACAGTCGCCGAGTTTATAGACATGTGCGTACATTTTCCATACTAGGTGTACCTTTTCCTCGGGTCAGTGCAGTTCATAGTCTGAACCACACTGTCGAGACACTCACAGGTGGTCAAACGAGCAAGAGCTAGCGAATGTGCAGGTGGCCATCATATTTGTTACTGGGCTTGGTCGGAACAAGTCGGTGAATGGACCCCTGCTGGCCCTATCTATTATGCGTCTTAACGTCTGGCCTGTGAGGGGGGAGTGGATGGGTGGATAAAATCGGATGGTCTGCTGGAGTCTGTGGAACAGGTGTGGGGAATTTGTTTTTCTTGTCTTTAAGTGGGTTGATGGGTGGTGCAAATGACAGTACAGGTAGCAGCAACCCCGGTGGCGGCAAAAATACCTGAACTAGCAAGTGTACGGGATGGTATGTCCTGGGGTTCAGGCACGTGCATGCAAGGCACGCATACACACATGTTGCATGGGCTCAGTAACGTCCAGTTTAAGATAATGCGCCCAATCGTTTGTTGTGGTTCTACTACTAAATCTTATGGTGCAGCCGACCGCAGATAGCATACAACACCTGCCCAAGTGTACGTAAGCTATGGAGACCCGGATGATATTTCACACGTAACATGACTGAGAATATTGGATGTGAATTAATGGAGTTGGTCACAAGAAACACTCATAGCCACGTGTAAACGTTTAACGTCAACACTCACTGACCTCATCACAGTACATAAACTAAGGGTCAGTTGCATCTGCAAAGAATATCATCGATTTATTACCAGTAAATTAGTGAACATGACCAACGAGAAAATTCAGACCTGACCACATTATCCACTATGCGAAAATGCTTCATTAACAATGCGTAACTGAGCAGGAGCACGAATGAGTCTACATGCCACTTTACAAAGAAAATCAGCCATAGGTTCAAGGCAGTAGGTAATAATGACCATGTTTTACTAGTGTGTTCTGTTGAGTCTGTCATCCGTATGACTGTAGCACGATGTCGAATGTAAAGCAGCGATAACAGGTTCGATCAACACGTCTGATTTGAGTCTTTTACAGAAACTAGGTCAGAACGGATCAATGGTTTTCATTTCCCGAACACCAATGAGCTCACCGCCTACATGAGATAGACAGTTCAAGCCAGGGATACATATACTCATCGTCGTTACGATTTGAAATACAAGAGGAGGAGCTACTAGCTGGATGAATCTAGAGGTGTTGGTCACTTACCCGTTAACGATGTCAGGCATGCATTGTGAAGAGTGAAGAATTTTCCATTTTTCCACTGTCATTGCACGGGATGGACGCGGTGCACTTGCAAGCACTAGCTGTACATATCGACAGAGATCGTAAAAAATGCGTGTTTCCAGTTGGTGAATCGTACTCAGTGTTGATCAGTTTTGTCTACTTCTGAATTCATCATGTACGGATAGTAGCGAGCAATGACCGTTGAGATACGGGGCCGAAGTATAGATAGACAAGATCACCAGTATAATAGACGTTCACAGTGACGGGGCTATTTTAAAACATTTTTGTCTCTTGTCCCTGTGCCTGAGTGCAACACTTGTTGAAGCGCCTGAGGGTGAAATAAATGAGTTCAGAAATGCTCGTTACTGGGGTGTGATACCATGCTGGTTAGTGAATCGTCAGCAAATTGAAGCAACAGATTGACCACCTTTTTCAAGTACTGTAACAGAATCTTTCGTGTTTATTGCAATAAGTGATAAATAACGCCTAGATTATCCCCTTATTGGCAGCAGCAGATGTCTCCATAAGCAGCTTATGAAGACATCAGTACTCCTTCAGCCCAACAACATATTGGGAACACCTTCTGAGGTTAAGGTCCAGTCATTTCGGTTCCTCTTCTCAAAAGAAGTCCAAAAATTACGTGATAACCAGTAGGCTATTGGATCTGCCTCGGTTTACTTACAGCCGAGGATAATTTCGGATTATCCTATAATGACAGGTTCTGTTCTTGCTAGTTTCTGGTGGCACGGAATCAATGACGAAAGTTCATCGAAGTCAGTAGCTCAATAGCTGTCAGTTGACAAAGTGTTTGTCATCGTATGGCATACCAATAACCTAACAAATATTGTAAGATTTCCAAACCATGAAGGAAGTAGTCCAGGCAAATGGAACTCATATTTGTGAGCGTATAACCGTTAATAAAATTGTTGGGCACTCTTGATAGTTCCACCCCTTAGACAGTGATGTTTCCTCTGTTTACACTATGCTTAGCTTCTCACTATGTTGAGTGTTTCTGACCATTAACCCTGTAATTGACTGTTTCTTGACAGCTTTGGTATACTTCCAAAGAACCGGCTGTGTCTCCATCTGTAAAAGTACGTATGATGAATTAGTTGCATTTATTTGAGAATGTCATGACCAAATGCTCATTCACTCATTAAACTGGCGCATACAATCCATACGCCCTTGGTTACACTCTTTTTTGGCCATCGGAGAGTACCCAACCATATCTTTTAATGTAACCACCAGCTGACTGGAGGAATCCCTTTAAGCAAAGTGCATAAGCAATGGGCATTTAACTGGGTGGGTGGGAGATCCTGGTCGTTCCTTGAGATGCACTGATATTCCGGCTCTCCATGATGATAATCGCCGGGGTTCCTACCTCCCTCAGTCCATCAAGAAGAGGAAAAAGCAACAGACTAGAAGGAGTTTTCTTCTATATTATTTGATACATGAGCAAAATCTATACTGCGTAAATGAGGGTTGATACTGACAATATACGAGGTGGAAATTTTCTGGGACTCATTGGCTGATCTTACATAGAATATCACAATAACAGCTACCGCCTTAATGGTTCAAATTTGAAACATGCTAATAGGAACAGTGATATATGCTATGAATATGCAGATCATCAGGTAGCATAACGACTATGAGTTTAGTATACAAACCTGGTAATCACATCCAAGGACAAGCCTAGTTTCTAGGTGTTGTACTGTAAGCAGGCGTCCTAAGCAGCAACATATGTAAGGTGTAAGTATACGTTAATTTGATCAACAATTCACAAGGGATTGTCATTGAAAAACTTGCATTTCCACAGTGGGAAATCGTTGCAAACTATCTGCTGAGTCAGAGATAGGATGAAATCCAGAATTGTCACTGAAAAAGTCCGACTGAATCGATGCTGGCTTATTTGAGGAACCGTCCACCGAACAATGAAAATGTAATTGCATCCATTGTAAGGGTTACATTTTGGTGTATACAGAAGACCTGAACACAAACACAGTAGCAGCTATTGACGAAAATACTACATCACAATTACTATACAGAACGACGACTCCATACCTATTAGTCGGTGTGCCTGTGCACGCCATAATGCAGAAGGAGCTTCGAAAAACCCTGGGAAGTTTGATAACATTTGAAATGGAAATACCTTATAGGATTATATGCAGGATAGACTGATCTGAAGCAAGTCTAGGGCGCTTGACCTTTGATCTGTTTTACGATTAACGTCCAGGGATGACTCAAGCTGACCAACTTACTCAGCGTGATTAAGAGGCTCATTTCCAAACCTATTGGTTAAATTGTCCGTTATTTTGATAACGACAAAAACCAAACCTCCACACGAACTTTCACAAGTTTGTCCGGTCAAATCGCCACCTACAGAGGCTATTCAGCTGTTTCTGTTTCAGTCTAAAACAATTTCCTTAACACGAACGTAAATTTGTCGTACTGATCAGCCAATAATCTGCGTCCGGGCAACAGTCGCGCGTGGTGTAATTTTATCTGTTCTTTTAACGGTGACTGCCAAAATTCGAAAAATCGATTGAGCATTGTGACACACATGGACCATGAAGTCATCCCTTATCGGCAGTACGATCAGATAATTGTCTGAGAGATAAGTACTGCTCCATTGTAAAACCACTTTGAGATGAGGAAGTTGTGACTCTTGTTTATCCACACGTGAAGCCTTGCGTACGAGTGAGAAGGATTATATAAATCATCTAATTCCTATGCCCCAACAACTGGTGTGCGTGCTGAAGGGAAGTGCTGCTGAATACATAATCCGTGATCTTAATGTATTCGTGCTAGCACCAATTGATAACGAATCTGTTTACTCGTTTGCCGCACGAAACTATATTGAGGTAACCACGTTTCTTGATCTGGCGCCTAACATATGCTTGCGGACACACGTGCACACATATATACATATAGGAGCCCTTGGAACGGAAGCTAGTGATTGACGTGAGCGAAAAAGTGGAATTTTCACCATTAACACCACTGTAATTCGCGAATAAAACACAAAATGGAATCAGCAGTGGATAGATTAGAGGTAAAAATCTTTAGGTGTCAGTTTGTGCATACATTGGCAAATCAACGGGGTTTCAGATGGAACTGATGACTTTCTTTTGGTTATGAATTAATTTTTACGTAATAGCGATTGGAAACAGTGCCCGGTACACTCACCAAGTCAGTTTTTTAAACTGTCATTTGCGTTTGTCAACGTTCTGTTTTTATACAACTATGGTCAGATGTGTGAAATATAATCAACACAGTTCGGAACAATTGTTTGTTACACAAACGTATTCCGTTAACAAAGTTCTAGGTAGAAACACAGACGGGGAAATTTGCGTTGGTTTCAGTATCTTGTGTTGTCAGCTCGTGTGAATAGTACTTTGGCAACTCACATTATCTGGTTTTTGATTGTTTTATTCAGTTGAATGATATAGTATTGTTTCTAACCCCTTCAAGAATGCAGAAGTCAGATAGTTGCTGTTTTTAGTTTGTCTTGATACCATGCTCACTCAAGATATATTCGATTCGGTTGTTTGATGCGGTGAACACGTCGACTAGGGTAAGGTAGTAAAGTCCAGCTTCATTGTTAACTATCTGATCATATTCATATAATGAAATCTGAAGTTATCTATCCTGGTAGAACTAATGACTTGTCTCAGTGATCCAGGATTGAAACTAAGATTTCGAGTTATTATAGTACTAATCTTCAGCTACATTTCATTTCGATGAGACCAATAGTTTTCTACAGTTCCTCTCAAAAGCTTTCCAAACATATGGGAACAATTGAAAATAATGTAAGCCAGCTCCTTAATGCACAGACTTTCTTCATGTCACCACGCAGTGAAATTAAACGTTTCGATCTGAATAACGTGACTTAACACGCCACCACACTTACTGATCTACCGGAACTGCTTCAACATAATATAGATCACTAACCAGCTACCGACTGCGATAATAACCGTTCCCATGAACTGCATACATTTTGGCCGTAATGCCACGGAAAACTCGAGTAAGTCTAGACCCGGAGACATGAAAACCGAGCCACACGAATAGTGTATACTGAAATAAACTTAGCGGCTTACTTTCCCAGCCAGTTTAAACAGGTTCAGTTAGATTCCAGTTCTGTGAACGTGCGAGCCACGAAGCCATTTCTAGTGGTGTGTTGTAAAACAACTAAGCGGACACTTCGCTTTGGGTCCTTGCAGCAACAGTCCTTTTATCCTATTGCACTATAACAGCACTTAGGTCTGTGACCGCTGTCATTAGATAATTCGAGTTACCGTGGTGTCTAGTAGAGTAAGTTCACTTCTTTCTATTCAAGTAATTCCCCATATGTAAATCAGTTCTTCATTGACCACCTATTGTCTACTGATTACATCCGGCCTTTATTGGATTTTTTCCTTCAAATCTCACACACTGCCATCGCATTTACACCTCAGAACTAGAGGTTCTTCGATGCAAACACTACCTCACTGGACCGCGACAATAACAAATCATCCACTCAATAGCATAGATCACATATGAGCACGTACCGTACGGTTCAAGCCTGTAGGTTTTTTGTGATCAGATATTGGTTGATAACTATGACATACATTACTGGTTTGAATTTACTTTGGTCTGTAACCAATTACGAAGTTCATGTAGTGGGATCTTTCAGTATTCTCACGGTTTTGAAAATATCTACAAGGAAAACGAGTTTTTTCAGACTGAACCCAAAGATTATATATCAGCATGACCGGACGACAGATTGTGATATCTCCGGAAAATGATACTCACTAGTCACCGAACTTCGCATCTATTTTACAAGGTACACGTCAATTGTAAGAGGTCTACTATGCATCGTCCTAGTGGATCTAAACAGTGATCGACTGTCGACATGTGATGACAGCTAATCAAGACAGTTGTTGCTTGACCTAAACATAACAAGCGTATAACAGTGATTGTGTTGTTCAGTGTTCTACTTCCATTTGTTATATTTCTCACATTGTTGTGGATGACAACAGTGTATTGAGTGAACTCAATCTTAATTCGTATCGTTGGACAGCCTTATTCAAACCAACCTAGTTAGTGTAGGTTGATTTGAAACACGATGGTCTTTTCCCGGTAATCATAATTAAGAATGTTATAAGCCATGAAGCAATTAAACTGCGAGACACCTACTAGGCAACGCTTAGTAGCTGTTACTCAGATCGCCTACTAGCTGATTCGATGATATCTTCAGTAGATCACATCTTCAGTGAGCAAATCCGAAAACCAGGCGGCAAGGCTGCAAATTGTTTCATTCGTTTAGGTTTGCCCAACATTGGTTAGATTGCACCGTTTCATATCGACAGGTTTTTTATTTTGCTGAATGTAAGATTATTGCGGACGCCAGTGTTTTGTCACGTGACATATCAAGGGTTAGACTGTGTATTAAACAAAAACATGAATTGCTAACAGCAATCCGTTTACATGTAGAAATAAACACAGTTCTTACAGTTTTCTGTCAATAAAACCCGTGTCTTATTCAACATCGATTCAAACACACATTTTGATTGCCGTTGTCAAGTGACATCTGTTACCTCAGTTCAGCACCATCATGAACAAATGATACTAGACTGAGTTAGTCAACTCAAGTGCACTGATTAGCACCAACTGTGATCCGTCGTCTCTAGTATCTACACCTCTGAGTAGATGTGTACCGAACTTTACTTCCTACATTGTTTTAATTGAAAAAAAAACTGCTGCAGCTACAGCGTTTTGTTTCTAAGCAAGTTATCAGACTATTTATTCCAATGTTATCGGTCAAAGAAATAGGGTTTGACGTTCCAAACTTTAACCATTCACTGTCTTTTCTATCAGATAAATGGTAAATTTATGGCGTAGAGTCTGTAAAACGTTCGTATCTATATAATGTACTGGTTCATATTTAGATCGAAAGTTTTCAAGCTACCCTAACAAAAAAGGAAGCACTTGGATACTTGCCCTTCGAGATATTGTAACAAGCCGCAAATATCCTTCGATTTCTCTACGTCTGAGTTATCTCTGTCACAACACCATGGTTGTTTGTAACATGAATGAATTTTTCTTCGGTAACTCACGAGAAGGTAGTTTCAAAACTTATACTCGCATTAATCCTTGAAGTTATTCGACTGAACGTTATGGTTTCATTTTTAGATTTGTACTGTGCGATCACTGACTGATTCCTCAACGGATTTCATGAAATACCTCTCAAACGGTCCGTCACCCTGGACTCCGTGCCCTCTGTGACTTCACTCTGTCAACTACATGTTGATTTATTTGGTCAAGTGTACAGCGCTTACAGCCCAGGACAGTGAAGATAATGCGTTTTGGTCTGTTATCACCGAAGTGGGCAAGAAACGCATTGTGCCAAAGCGATTTGCAAGACTAATTTTCTGTCTACACTGCATCAACCAAACTCATAGGAGACTGTGGGTTACCAGTACCTCGGCTGACAGATCCTACCTAAATTTTCTGTTTTGTAAAACATGGATGCTGTGCTTTCATGTGTACAGATCGATCAAAAATAAACACTTTATTCACAGACCAGTGTCTTCTGCCCCACTGACACTCATAGTTGGGTGAAAGATGGTGAACGGATGCTAAAGTTGACCTATGCTTCGTTCTCGATATCCATACTTTGTCGACTGAAAGCGAAATTTCAAATGTTCTACCCCTTTAGTCACTTCAGCCGATAAACATAAACTATGTAAACGGGAGAAGCACTGATCAAGGTCGAGTTGTTTGACCTTTTGGTTAACGGGACAGTGTTGTCATAGTTAGGTGCTACTACAACCCACTACTACTCACACGAGAAGTTTTAATCAACTGATTAGTACTTTGTGTAGCTTTAGATGGGATAAACTGTCCTTTGGATTTTACTCCGTTGCTGACGTTCCGCATGGTTCTCAATCGTAGATTTAGTAAACTAGGTCTTTTTATGCCACAAGCAAACCATCGTGAGCTCGCACTGATATTTGTGATTTCCGTTTGACGCACGCCTCAGTTACGTAGCGATTGTGCTGCTTGAACAGATAGACTAGTCAACTTCTATCGCTGCAAACCACTGGATTCAGCGTTTGCTCCAGCTGGAGCCCTCAAAAGTGCATATTCTCCTTCCCAAAACGATTTGACAGAGTGGACATTTCTTACAGAAAAACTTGGGTGATCATTTAGGTATGTTAATTCAGTCGTGCTTAACCTGAAGCTCAGGTTACGTTGACCATTACGATTCCCTCGTGAGAACGAGGATCGGAGTTAGAATTCTAGTGATGGCTGGTAAACGTACTACTGACGAGCCTTAGCAGGAGCGAATCTCGAACCTAGGGCTGTTCTTAGAAAACTGGCTAACTGAATTGCTTATATGGATTTGAAACACGTGATCATGTCTGAGCGCTGTTATACTCCTACCAACCAGATTTCAGATAGCCAAGCGACTATCTTGTGAGGTTGTCCACATGTTCAATGCATGATGGACGTCCGTATACTCGCACCCGGGTTCAACTCAGGATCGTGCTGTGGTCTATTGTGATGTTTGTTCGTGAAGTTTTTTTCTTCGTAAAAGTGTATGGGAATTTTGCCTTTCTAAAATAATAAACATCCCAGAGACTTCACGGTACACAAGGTCAACAATAAGTGTACCGCGTTTTGGCGTACCTTCAAGAATATCGTTCGACTGTACCGAATGTCAGTCACTTTTCACCTGTACTGACGGTACATCTAACTAAATAGATTTTTTTAAATTTGGCACGTGTTCTCCATATTAATGTGTATTCTTTCCTTTATCACATCGGAAAGTATCATTAGCCAATAATTTTGAAGCCTTTTATTATTGGAAGATGTTATATTTATCCAAACTTCCGATAGGATTACAGGATCGATTGCTACTTTTCCGACGAGTATCATCACGTTTACGGTAGCTGAAAATCCCAGTGGTCTATGTGGTTCTCCAACCATTGGAGTGATTGCCTGGCGAATGGATTTCAGTTTGCAATCGCTTCAAAATACATACCATTGATGTAGGTAAGCGACTGAGTTACAGTTCATAGCACAAAGCTGCCTTCCATTCTGGAGAACTAGTGTAAAATGTTGAAGTGCACTATACAGAGAATGTGTGGCAGTAATGAGCAGTTGATGGTTGGTAATGCATGGCTGTGGGAAAGTACCTCCCATTATTATCCAGGAAGAGGTCCATTTCCACGACCAAATTGGTTGAAGATCAGGTTGTTTAATGTGATCTTTCGTTAAACAAGAACCATAGATGATTAAAAGGTAACCCACAAATTGTAAGCCGAAAGTGAGCTCGCAAGTTAAGAATTGAAGTTTGTTGAAAATAGAACCACGTCCGTTGAACTTCAGACACTGTTAAGGTTTTCAATTGTAAAGACACCGCTTATTATCAGACAAAGCATAATGGTCTCATTACTATTATCAAACTCAATGAATACGCCTCAGAGAAAGTATGCTTTTGTCAGTCTCTTCAGCTGACCAACCAACCAGTTGAGTTTCATGAACGTGCTCTGAAACCTAAAGCACACCTACAGAGTAAGAGTGCTTATCAGGCCACTGAGTGAGTTTTCTTGATTGAACACATTTATCGTGTCAGCAACATCTTGATTTACGTAGTTTGTCTATCCAGTTCCATGTGTGAATGGTATCTCGAACAAACAAGTATAATCCGTGATAACATACAGACACTTCATAATGTTTGTGCTTCCATGATCAAAAACCACGGCTGCATATGTTACCATGGTGTTCGGAGTAAAGAAATTGTCTTGCTTCTGACAATTATCACACACTATAAGGCACCGAGAAGGGAACCGGCATTAAAATCTACAGAAACAAATTTCAACAGCATTCTCTACCTCTAAACGACTATCAAATGGGTTGAGGGAAAATACGAGTAGCTTTTGTCTGTGATATCTAAAGATAACAAGTGGACAAGGGCGTGAAAACCTCTAGATGACTGCTTTTCTCTAGGTGTACTGTACAGTGTTTGCAAAAGTAAAGTGGTTCTGTATAGCATTATCCTACTGCCTAGTTCAGTAACTGCAAGTTATCGCAGCTTGTATGCAAAAACAATTCGACTTCAAAAGCAAATTTACGAATGATGATAGCTTCATATAAGAACTTCAACTCGCACACCTAGAGGGGAACAGAAATATATTTCCTATGGTTAACATCCAATGACCAAATTGGCATGTGTGACATTATGATGACTATGGTGTCGCCGGCTTGATTATCGTTCAGCGATTAGCAAAACTGTGCGCGTCTTCATTACACGGCCAGATCTGGTCAGTTTACTTCTCTACGGAATGCATGAACCCAGATGCAACACAGTTTTCTTTCAGATTAGGAATATCTCTCGGAGTTTCCAGCCATTATGTGTCCACGTTTTGGTGAGGACAACAGTTTATGATAAATTTGTCTTATTTATATCTGCACATTTGGCCAGATATTTAATCTTTACCTCAAGACCAAGTTTGTATACTGATTGTGTTCGACAGGGATGGAAATAGGATCAGCTTTTCAATGTCAAACTTAAACTAAAACCCTAACAGACTCGGTTTTATATTCATTTAGATCAATTGAATTTAAAACACTTCAGATTGATATCCCTAGCTCGACAACCTTGAGGTCAACAGGTAAGCACTTTTAAAGTGATCGACTCGGCTTCCTTTACAATAGGGTGAAGTTGATCATTGAAGTGAGAAATCTTAAGAGGCAGACTGGAAGCCGACAGTAGCGTGTTTGTTTGGAAATGAATGCAGACAAATTCCTCTGGTTGCATTTATGTATGAGCTAGCTTTTAGGAACTATGAAGCTCAGCGCGGCAATTACGTTGTTTTCTATTCTCTTTGTCATTTTAGTACATCACAAAATTGTCGCATAATTGAACGGCTAAGCTCTCAGATACTTTGTGTTTTGTCACTAATCTAATCGATGACAATATGACATTCTGTGAGTACTCGTTGTTCTTTAAGGTCAAGCGCATTTTAAATATTTATGCAAGCATAAGAAAGTGATATGTCAACACAGACTACATTATTTCTTGTAGCGGTGTCTGGAACTTTGTGTTAATCACTAATTAGAAGCATTGTACAATTCAAGTGAGATTAGTCACTTGTAGCGCATTTTCAGGTTGGCCTAATTAGGTCATACTATGCCAAACTGTATTGGTCAGCTGGAGGGGTTGATACCAACGTCATAAAACTGCTTTCTCATGGAAATCTCGTTCTTCATTTTCTCAGTGAAGTTTTTATTCCAATGGTTCAAACTATTGAAAATTATGTTTTACGTAATAATCGCAATTAACCAAATTTAAATGACCGATTTATTCACAAGTCGGATTTCGACTCAAGTAGAACCAGAGCACTAGACGTATCTTCCGTGGTACTGGTACGTATCATTAGGACAGACAAATGAGCTAAACACGACGAGGCAAACTTGAGCCATACAAGTTTTCCGCACTACCAGCTGACCAGATACCTCCTTACAAATTCGTATAAACCACGTGATGAAAACAGACCTGAGGGGAATGTCACATAGCCAAGATCAATTAGGAGTGATTAAAGATGGCTAGCGAGGAAGGTGGACTCCAGAAAGATGACGAACGAAAAGCATATTACACATTATATGAAAGAGGGCTGCCTGACCTGCGGAAATTGCAATCTTTTAAAATGAACACACCTGACCGCATGACAACGCTTGTTTCCAGAAGACCCGTCAGTTGCTTCCAGGTCATACACCCTAATCCAAGGGTTTACTGTCACACAGTCATTAATCAACCGCTTCCCTCTCACGAAGGCAACTAGTCACTCTAAAAAAACAAGCAAATCAAACCCAATAGAAAACAGTAGGCTAAATTTTGTTTGAAAAGCCTTCGGGTAAAATGAATTATACGTAAACACATGAGATGAAAAATCATTAAGATCACATGGCTTCTCACTGCATTGTAATTGTGCACTTTACTAGCAAGACGTGTTTTTTTAATTAAGTATCAACAATTCCACACATCGACTGAGCACACTGCTGACAAGAGTACTTTGAACTTCAAAACGCCTTATGCTAGCTTAAACTGACCGGTCGATTGGGTCATCTAGCTTTATGTCTTGAAGTCTATGCTTACTATGAGGCCATCTAGCTCTCCCAGGTTTTATGTGGCGTTTAGGTAAGGATTACAGATGAGCCAACCAAGAATATTGAATTCTCTAGCAACCACGCGTGATATATTACGTATGGATTAAGCAGTTTTCTTACTGGACTATCACAGTTTTTGCCAAGTCACCCAAGTGATAGGCAACCGAAAAGGTTTGAGCATCTAACGTCTGACCAAATAACATTGCGCTAGCTCTCCAGATTGAACACAGTGCAGCAGCTTGGGATGATTGCATGCTTTTGCCACGGAGCACATTTCGTCTGCAAATTCTTATACCGATAGATAACCTTTTACGATTTCCTGATCCTTACTCACCAGCTTACATTCTGGGACTGTATTTGATTCTCGTTTGAGTTTTTCAGGTAGAAGCACCAAAATTGTAGTAAGACTAAGTAACTGTCATTCTGGAACGCCTATCCAACCAATGGGTTGCATTGAAATAGTGCACAGCTTTGTTAAACCTCTAACTCGAATCAGTCTTTAGACTTTCAACGGCCCAACGTGAGAAGTTGACGGTTGTTGATCTGACACGCTCGAAACACTTTTGTTTCCATGATTAGATATTCGTAGTTTCTAGTCAAAAGTAACTTAGGCATTCCCGGACGATAATCAGTTAAACTAACACTTATGAACCAATCGTGAGCCCGTAAATGTTCACTTCTAACAATCGACTGCTTTGGTGGATGTCACAAGATGGGCTTAACAGACTCCAGTGGAAAGAGTGGAACAGAAATTCCACAAGTCAGACAGTATATGATGTAGGATTCTGTATCATTCATAGTCGCGTGGACTGCAAAACATATTCAAATCGACCACTTGTCTAAACCTGTTATGAAGCAACTCTTGGAAAAAGTCTCCACTCTCTGCATTCTAAAACCCAAACTCACTAAAACCATCAAGCATATCGTCTCGAAAGAAAGCATAGTGTTGGAGGTGTGCAAATATCACTGGAACAATCGATTTACTACATTTTAAGCAAGACGGCCGTGAACAATGTTCACTTAGGTGAGCGACCTTCATCTCAGATGTAATCTTCTCTTACCGTTCACATAACGATACTGAAATGGTTCAGTTAGATCTGTTGCTAAATCAGATCTGATAAAGGATAATTTCAAGAT
This sequence comes from Paragonimus skrjabini miyazakii, assembly GCA_014338405.1. Taxonomy (NCBI): domain Eukaryota; kingdom Metazoa; phylum Platyhelminthes; class Trematoda; order Plagiorchiida; family Troglotrematidae; genus Paragonimus; species Paragonimus skrjabini miyazakii. The sequence goes on from JTDE01021057.1 coordinate 63,902, forward strand.
GTAAATGTCCAAGTTCTATCAATTTACCGACTTGAAGGCCTTCTGTTTGGCATTAATAGACCGCAATTCTTCTCTATCCTATGTTCGTCGTCTGGTCTGAGTTGACAAAAGTTTGGCTTGGCCGGATGACAGTCGTCGAGACAAACAGTTGTGCTTTTTTTCTGCTTTTCACACACGATAACATGACAAAAGTCATAAAACCATGTCGCCCTGGCTTGGCAACCATGGTAACTATTGTTCCTTAAGCGTACGACCATAAGTTCAATTTCGTGAATAGACGTATGCACACCACTGAACCTGTTCAATTTTCCTGAGTGAAGTTTTTCACATAAACAATTGTACAGAGTACTTTGTACATAATATATGGTTTTAAATCTACTCGCTGTTCTACTTATCTATAGAATTCAACAACTGGGCCCATGATCGGGTGACTATAGACTGATTCAGAGTACACACATATCTATGCAGCCATCATCGTTCTGTTTTGTCCATACGCAGCATTCGTGTACGCCTGTATGCTTATGCACGCAGCATGGAGTGGAAGCGGCACCAGGTTCCTGATATGCGTGCGACCGCAGCTTGACCACACGCTGATTTCTTACTGTCAACGAGAACATTTTCTCTCTGTAGCCGGATGATGACAAATACGGAGCAACTGTTCAACCACGCACCTGGCTGGCTCGGTTCGCCAACGGTTATTTGACTGTTCCTATCCTTGACCACGTCATATACACACATAAACCCCATGGGAGTTCTGTGTCGAATGCCCGCCAACACAACCATACGAATACTAGGATATGCACATACAAACCGTACACATATGGCAATTCTGCCGAGAAACTGCTCTGTAGTTGACCAGCTTGTAGTAAGCTTCTGCGGGATGGCGCCAAAGGGGTGGGCTAATATGAAATGGAGCGGATGAGGGGACTCTTGTAGATGATGTGAGTCAATGAATAGGCAGTAAAATAATGGTATCCAGTTTCTCATAAAACTGGCCGCCTAGTCAAGCAACTAGTTTGAAATATATTGCTTGTTTGTTTTTCGCTGTTATTTTCAAAATAACTGATGTGTAACCAGCGAAAGAGTGGCCAAAATTTGGCAAACACCAGCATGACTTCTTAAGCCACTGTGTGTTGGTGAACATTACAAGTGTTGTCCTAATTGTTGCCTTATTTTTATACATACAATTGTATCATGTTAGTAATTAGATAAATTTGGAAGGCAAGTCATGTTACGGTTGATGAACACTGGCTCCGTTGTTGTCTGTATGTGCATAACGAAGTATCTGTATTATCTGGAAATTGGATTTGGCTTGAAATTTGCGAGTAAAAACTGAGGGACATTTATTTTTGTGAGGCGAGCATGGATGACATCCCCTCGAAAAATGTGAGCACGGAAATCGCACTGACCTTCAAGAGTTACTGGGGAGGTAAAATGACCAGGAGAACAGGAACTATACGAATTGTACATCATCTACAGTTTATCTCAACGGTTACATTCTTACAGAGGCTTGGCCCGGCCTTTTCTAAGGAGAGGCAGTAGACTGAAATTTAGTTTTTGTTAAAGTCCCTCGGTGGTGCATATACTTGCCACGGCCTAGACTAGTTCTCCGGTCACGCTTTCATTAGACAACCGTGTTGACCACTAAGTCAATCGCTTCAGGTCAAGTAGGACCAAATGATCAAATCTGAAAGCTTAACCACATTCATTAGTTAGTGATGGTCAGGTCGGGCGATCGTTCCCATGTGAGACAGTTACAGCCTTAACAGGTATTAATTGTTTCCAGTCAATAACTCTGCTATTAGAAGTTTGAAGACAGGCTTAAATCCCTGAATTTAATAAACCCGTTAGACAGTATCTTAGTTCACTGATGAGTAATCGGAGATTCGGTTGATCATCAGTCATTGTTGATCACAAGTTTTGCATTCATACAGACTTTCTAGCCAGCTTCTTTCAAAAAGAGGTATTAAACTCGAGTTTTGCCCATGTCAAAGCTCATCAGTACTGCATATCCCAGGCTGGATTTGAACTCCGATCACAATTCCATGAGACAACTGTATTGTTTATTGCGCCACTTATCTCACATAAGATATGAATAAATTAACGTATGCAAACTTTCAGCCATGTTTGCTTGTTGCTAATACTGAGGTCGCTCGATCATCTCGACTGGAGATAGTAACTTTCCTGTTAACTTTTATCGATGACCTCATCAGAAGAACTTATGCCCACGTTAACAATCACAGAAATCATTCAACTTGTTGAGAAACGTTTTGATCGCAGGTAGTTTTTGTTTTGTTTTTGTTCAACAGAAACAATAATTCAATCATGCTTAATATGAGGTGAGTTGCACCTCAGTTAACTCAGTTGCCTTAAGGAAGCGTAGCAGGAAGCCACCTATCGATCGTGACAAGGATATGCACTATTGACGAACTCTAACTAGAACAAAACTTGAGTATATTATCTCTTTTCGGAAGGAGTTGGCTGAATTTATGTTAGCGAAACATTGCCTACTGTTTATTGGAACGGACTCCGTTGTGAATTGTGAACACCCTTTATACAGAATGAGCACAATTCACATCATGTGATCCGTGTGCAAAGGCTTTCCATCTCAATCACATGTATGCCTACGACAATCGCCCTGAACGCTTACACATTTTGACGGCTTTCATCCACTTTTGAACTCATCGGATTTGTTCATCGAGGTTGATATTCGATCCGACCATCTTCTATTTGAGAGCAAAATCTTTTATTCACAGGGTTACTGTTTATGTGTGTGTCGATATGAGTCTTCTGATCAGATGGTCACATGTACTTGGATTCTGCTTCTACTCAAACTAGAGCATCTACAATGTACATGTGCAGAACTGGCTTGTTTTTATCAAGCTACAGGGAGGAACATTTTCACGAGATCTTAAATGAAATACCCTCATAAATGATGATATATTCTAAGTTGCTCACTGGAACAGGAAGTCCGAAAGTGAATGAGAAATTGGCTGTTTGTGTGGTAAATACGAAGCGTAGCAATCCAGTCGGTTAACAGCTGTGAATGACTGAACCAAGTGCATTACTCAAGAGATACATATACTTCATACTGATGCTGGTCACATACTTCTTCCGCTTTCGGCAAGTATCTAGATGTCTTGATCAGAAATGGTTAGGCTAGGTAGATTCAGTGTTTGAAACGAACTTAAATAATCAAGTCAGGTCAAACATATCTCTACTGTACCTGAAATGTGTATCTTTGGTGTTGTATACACTTTCAGAAAAATGAAACTACGAACCTGTAAGATGAAGAAATAAAAGGTATTTTAAGAGATAACACTGAAATATACGTATATGGTTTTTAGAGTTTTTAACAAACACCTGTGAACCTGTGCATAACCTTTCGTTCAAAAAGCAGGTTAAACATCTGACGAATTTAAGGGAAAAAAATCCTATTGCAGATATGTAATACGCAATGGATACTGCTACTAGCTCTGAAGTGTTTGGCCAGATCAGGTTAACAAAAGGAAAATACAAATAAACCGAAATTCATGAAAAAGAATTTCAACAGATGCAAATGGTAAACAAGCTAATCGATCAAGATAAACGCAGGTGTGACCCAACACCTTAATTCTGGTCCAGTTTATGTTAAAAAGATTCCAAGCGTCGGAGAAAAACTGAAACGTCAAACTTTGGTAAGAATTCTCAGATAAGAATTAACCAACTCAGAATAGGAGAAAACATTATGTCATTATATGTGGTTGAGGTGCAGATTTACACAGTTTGGAAATGTGTGCGTGTAGAGAAGCAACCGAATTCACACTGTCTTGATAATAGAAATTCATGTCCTAGAATTTTGAATAAGTCATTGTTGAGTTTTTGGAACAAGACTAGATAAGTGATGTTATCCTGCAATGTATTGTTTGTTCAATAATTTAGATTTGCAGAACCCAAAACAACGTCACTGAAGCACTTGTTGCAAACTGCTACCTTAGTTGTGAATAGATCTCAAACATTCAATGAACAAGTATGCAGTGAGCATGACACCCCGACAGAAACCGTCATTGTTATGATTGGAGTAAAATGTGGTATATAGAAGACATGTAACTTAACACTGGGCACTGAAATCACATAGTTTCTAAGCTGAATTTAATTGTAACACCGGAGTCAGGTGGACACTCAAATTTTTACCTAATTAGTCACGATAGGACGACGAAGAACCAAGTTTTTGAAAACATATCTATCGTTTAGCATGAATTCAGTTAATCACTGTCAATGAAATATGTCAACAAATTTCCAGAAGACAGTTTTTTCATTCAGGCTCACAAAGCATCTTTCATCCAATTTGTCCGACTTCTATTCTCAAACACATTAACAAAAAGGCTGTGTTCTTTCCGCTTGTGTTTCATTCAAGTCCAGGTCAATCAAACCAAGGATCAGTTCCAGCCACTCAGAAGTCGACATGAATTTTCCAACGAAATCACCTTGTAAAGCCAACAGCTGGGACGACCTACGTTTACATTATGAAATGTATGGATAATGCAAGATTACCTAAAAGAATAAACGCTAAAAACAATATGCAGTATGTAAACGTTGTTCACAAATCTGAAGGCCGGATCATGGAGTGTCTGAAACGGAACTAAATTACAAACGGCTCAAATTCAATGCTTGGTTGACCGAGACAAAACCAGTCGGCTTTCTCGTTTAGTGGCTCCTCAGACGTGAAAAAAATGACTCGTCGAGAACGGGAGGTGACGCATGTTACCAAAGGACTCGTTTAGATTCACTTGATCGACAATAAGACTGACTTGGTGAGCAAAATCCTGAAAGTTAGATGATTTGACACAAATCATTCCACTCTGAATAAATTCGCTGTCCCTTGCAGAATTAGTCAAAATTGATGCGTTGCTGCTAAACAGCTAGATAACTTTAAATCTGTTAGGGGAGGTAAATAAAACAACTTGAAAAACTGGGTATGTACCTGTTTTAAAGAAATGGGAATAGAGATCTAGAAAACTTCCTGAAGTTAACTGTCTGATAGTTACCTGATTTGTTTGAAAATAACAATACAGAAGACTGAAGGAATTTGTCTGTGATTTCAAATTTATTTGAAATCTAGTTACAGCGTTGAGAACCAACCTAAGATAGCTGACAGGGAGCTGTACAATCAGATAAAGAACATGCGTAATGAAACCGTTTCAAAATAGTACTTCAAACGCTACTAAGTATTCGAAATGGCAAAAGATCTTCGTGAATTAATTTTAATACGTAAAAGGTCAGGAACATTTTGCAACACCTGTCGACGTGATCTCCACTAGCAGCAGAGAATTTGGTACATCTGCATTTCAAACCTCTGGACACCCAACAGCTAGGGTATTCGTCATATGACTTCAGTTCATTTTGCTCTTCAGTGTTACATGAACACGGTACTTATTTAAAATTGAAGCCTTTAAATTTTTCTGGGGTCGCACAGTGCGAGTACATGTGGTCCAGTTGATCGAAGTCACATTTTCATACGACAGTCTGAGAAGCTCAGGAAGATTGGATCGGTGTGCTGTCTGACAAAGGTAGGACATACTTGGATAGTTTTTAACAGCGTATTCACTTAATTGATACAAAGCGCCGCAAAAGACTGCGTGATGGCTGTCGTATGCAATAGATAGTCGATTAGCCAAACACCGGAGCAATCTTGAAAATTTATCGTCCATGTGCTTGTTAGCTGGAAATTGAGTTGGAGAACCGTCCGACAGAGGAAGAAGAAGACACCATGCCTATCGCACTGCTTTTGCCTGGTGTCTTGGGTTCGCCGATAAGGACGATTCCCATTCCTTATTACAATCCGCAAACATAAATCAGCCGGACTGATCCCATAGACAGCCAACCGTGCCTACTGTAACAGGCTTGATCTGCTTTGTGCACATCTTTTCATGTGTGATATTTTCAGCATCATCATGGTTCACTATTAACTGTAAGTCCTGAAACATCAGACGTTCCTCAGCAACACGGCTTTTGAAAGTTGTTGCGCGTGCCAACTTACCAGTGTGTGCATAATTTCTCCTCAGCCATTACCCCTCCTAGACTCAGCAACTTGCATTTCTAGTCTCTTACTTAAAGAGGTTTTGTCTCAATAATATTTGACGCACATGCGTCTTTGTTCAAAAGTTTGACAGATCGATGTTACAACTTGATCAAATTCGTGTCCAGCATCAACAAAGTACATATGAACAAGTTAGTGAGTAGTCTACTGACATGACCTCGTCAACATGCAAGATGTGCAGGGTACTCAGGACAGCCGTCCCTCATATGACAGAAGATGACGGACAAAGGAAGATGTCCGTACTCTGTTGAAAGTACCAACAGCGTTGGAATTTCAAAGTACGTAATATGTGGCACCTAATTGTTTGTTTAGGCTTTTCAATCACATTCCATAATTCGAATACACCTTTTACATACTGCTTCTTATGAGAAATTTGACTTTACTACACCACGTGCGATTTAGTGCAAAACAACCACGACTTGTTACGCAGTTTGGGACGCAAGAAAACTTATCCTTTATTTCAGGAGTCTACATTTCTGATCGTCTAGAATAGTGACGAAGCTGGTAGTCCGGACTGATAGTATAAATTTTCGATTGTTCGTCTAACAGTACATATTGCGAGCCTTGATGATTGTGTCTATCTTGCTTGGTGAAGAAACATTTTCAGTCTAACTGTCACGTTAGGTGACCAGTCGACTATTGTGAACTCAAGTTGTCGGTGACAAGGCCACCGGTATCAATTGAAGCAACGCTGGGAACATAATGACCGTACCTCAGCAACAACTAGTTTAAATGACTAGACGGAAAAATAAAATCTCACAAAAAAAGGAAACCACGTCTTATGTTAGTCTTTGCTGTCGTCTTCTAATCTTCGGGTTTTGCGTGTACATCCACTTCACTTCAGCTTAAAGCAAACTTGCTTTCGTTCGTGTACCATCAGTTGCACTGAAAGACAGCGAAAACAGGAGCGGTAGATAAACAGTGGTAAAAATATAGACGACGTTTAGTTTGAGACTAACGGAATAACGTTCACTTTGTTCTAGTCGGATATTGATTTGAGCTGTTGAATCCATCGATAGGCTGAACAAAAGTCTACCACAGTCAACCACAGTAAAGAGAGTTGTAATGTAGACGGTCAGAAACAGCACACGAATTGCATGCACACATCCAGTTATATATAAGTTAACATCCCAAACTCACCACCCATTGACGGGGAAGACACATTTATTGCCGGCGATTGATACCACATTACGAGAAGAAGTAAATTGTTGAGCACTTCTACTGTCATTGGACGTACCCTTCGGAAAACACTGAAGTTGAAACCGATAACTCAGATAGCAACATTGACTAATACGTACTCATACTGTAAACAGGTGCAGTACCATCAGTGAACGTGACTGTTAGGTTACAGTTAGCAAATGATTAAGCTTACTGATGAGTAGTCGGGGATTTGGTTAATTTCAAGTTGAACATTATCCACAATTGATCGCAGCTGTCGCATTCCCATAGACTTTCCAGTCGGCCCCTTTCAAAAAGAAGCACTAAACTCCAGTTTCGCTCTCATTAGAGCTGGGAAGTCCATGTGGATGCGACAGCTGTGATCAATTGTGGGTGATGCTCAACTTGAAATGATTAAGCATTTTTCAAAAAGAGGGCAATCTTATGGAAGTAGGTGAATGAGACTTGTTCAACATATTGTTGGTTAACAGTTTGAACAGAATGCATTCAGTTCTAGTGGGACAAACGCGTCAAATGTGACATTTATTGGGGTGGCACAAGGTGATAAGTACGATGTCCCATTGTGTTGTTCCAATGAGATGCTGGGTTTGCTAGATGTTTTGTGAGAGTCAGATGGTTTACCCGTATGTACCTTCGGCAATAGTTGCAGAAACAGATTCCGGTGGTTAATTTTCGACCAACAGCAAATACATCAACGTTCTGTCCGAATAATGACCGGCGCAGTTTGCTGTACTTTTAATACAGTGCGATAGTTAGTCGGTAGATCAGACAGGTGTCTAATTGATTCGCACAGCTGTCTCCATATGGTGCCGAACAATTGACCCTGAAATGTTAATGATTGATTATTTAATCTCAGGGCATTGTACCAACGGTGTGTAGCTGACTTAGGCTCTGACGCAATAAGAACCAACCCGTCCACCATGGTTTGTGCGTGTGTGAGTCACATAAGCCTTCAGAAGTGAAAATCAAGTCAACTCAAGAAAATTTCACATATCAAAATCATGTATTCGACATCAACAACAATGGCAACATTACTAATATTACTAATAGTAAGTACAAAAAGTTAAACCGAATGGAACTGGAACGGCAAAATTTTCAATCTAACGAAGTATTGAGAAACTACTGGAAGACTGCACATTGTTATTCACCTAACCATTCTATACAGTGTAAGATATTTGACTCAGAATTCACTGACGTTCTGGGAAGGTAAGGAAGCTTAGAAGAATTGCATTCTTGGATGAACGTATTTAGGAACCTGTGTGCGCATCGTCTAATTCAGGTTAGATAAAAAGTGCAAATACGAGTAAATATTGGCCCTCAAGATTCTGTCAATTGATCGACCACACACACGCACTCACGCATTCATATGGAAATCAACGAACGCATTAGTAAAATGTGTGTGCACATCATCACTGCATCAAGCTGTACGTAACTGTTTAAGATACTAAGGTGACATTGAAGAGACAGAGTCAACGATGGGGAATAATAAAATCCCTATGTATATATGCAAACTCTAATAAACCTGCATTGTGGTGACAGGGGTGGGAAACATATATATACGAACAACACAAAATATGACTTATGCACGTTGTAGCATAAAGTAGCTTCCAAGTACTTGAATTGTATCTATCCGAGAACGAATTCCCCGTGTATTTTCAGGTACGGATAGTGTCTTGTGAATTGCCGGTAACCACTTACACAAATAAGTGAACACAAATATATTCATACACTTTGAAGCATCCACGGACAGGTTACAAAAATTGAACCACTCGTCCATTTCCAGCTAGCCGCATTGTTGTTATTTTATAATAGAAGCAGTCCTAAGCAAAGCAACACTGTTGATACATGTGAAATGCATGGCTCATTATCATTACGGTATTTCGAAAATGAGCTGAAAACAGAAAGATGACATACTAATCTACTACGATATTCTAGAGCTACTTATCCTGTGGAGGGATACAATTTAGTTGGAGTATACGAATTGTGTTTTGTTGGCAAACTAGCCATTCAGCATAGTAATCCCTTATAAAGGCCACTTTTAATGCAAAAATGGTCATCATTCGAGGGAAAGCGAACATTATGTTACTTTACAAAAAGTGTCACAACAGCTGCCTGCTGCTAAGGTTGTTTGTTTATCTTTAAATCTATTCGTTTATTCACCATCATTGTTAAGTCCAGAAGAAAGTTGTAATCATATAGTTACGTAAGGATTGAAGGTCATTAATAGTATTGTTGACGTTCAGGGTTACACCACAGACTGATATCGTCAACATCAAGCTCTTCTCTACACTCCTCTTACAGTTCGCTACATTGAACGTCCGGTTGAAAGGTGGCAGGGCGAATGGCTTAAAAAGTAAACCATATGCAAACCAAGGAACGCTGTTTAAAACTCTCGTCACTTGGAGAAATATACTGACGCGAGCTGGGACTGCCAGTCATGTGTAATTGATTTTGAAGTGCTTGATGTATCAAACCATAATGATAGTCCCCGCTGTGTTCAGTCACTAGCTGATTATCCTACAACTAGCGTTGGAAATCGTTACCGATGTGGACTTTCTTAAAGATGAAAACACCTTTCTAAAGGTTCCTTCATTGCTTCATTTCGAAGATTTTGCGCATAGTACAGATTTCAAAAAATACTTTCGGTATCTTGACTTGAACGTTCATCTAATATCATCCCTCACTGATTTTAAGGGAAGTGATGTATCCAACGACAATCAGAGTAGCCTAAAGTTGTCATAGTCGGCATTTGTGTGAGAGGTATATTTCTTCAATACAATCGGTGTTTTTGTCTATAATTATACCTGTGATGTCCCTCGGCCAACCGTGGAGCATTGCGCACCTCACTCACGCCTCGCCCTTCGTTGAATACTCTACATCATGTGGTCCGTGATCATTTAATTTGAAAATGCGGGATATGTACTTTTTTCAACCAGCACAGAATACACGTTCCAAATTGACACAAAATATTACAGCAGCTGATTCAGTTCTTCCAAGAGGTGTCCTGTCCGTGACAATGTTCCTAGTTTGTAGCCAAACTCTTGTCTGATAGTGCTTGGTAGAAAAACGCTGTTTCATGATGATCAAGAATGTTCTTCGATGAATATCCCGCCGTTCAGCTTTGCAACCGTCCAAGCGTACACCGACTTCATACAAAACGGTGGCGGAAAAACGCTAACTGATACAGTGTTGATTTTGGAATCTGAAAACAAGCTGTCGAATCGCCTGATTCCTCGATAATCCCAAGTGATATCTTTGCGAAAAGATTTCTTATCACAAGTAAATTCTTCGATCTGGTTCTTAAAACTTAAATAGATTGAAAATAACACAACGCTACGAGCAAGTTATAGTATTCTACGTTTCAACCACCTCGGGTGGCCTTCCTCACCTGAGGTGGTTGAAACGTAGAATACTATAACTTGTTCGCAACGTTGTGTTGTTCTCAGTCCATTTATCACTAACATGTTAAAAACGACGCCCAAACTGATTGACTGTATTCGTACTAAATTCGGTGCAGATATCTCATAATTGAAATCCTATTCCCTTTGAATCCTCAGTATGTACTTCCTTCTTGACGAAATCTTGTGATATGCTCCTGTTTAGCCAAGCTGCTGTGATTCATCTCGTTCATTGACCCCAACGACCACTATTTCGTTCCCCATTGAAACAAAGACTGTTTTCTCCATTGTGTGAATGGCTTACGGACAGGAGCCTAAATATGGTTGAACTGCAGATTAATTGGACTGAGCCAACCTTTCTGCAAATCACCTGTTTCGGAGAGCTACAGTTACCCCGAACACTGACATCAGGATCTAGACAAGACAGATCCCCCGGACGTGAGGTAGACCATAGGGGGAGATACACAACACACCGGGTCATCAATAATGTAGGTGGGCCCACGTTAGGTGAGCGTTCAGTAAAGCCGGGTGAGCGAACAGATACTTCAACACAATTGGGGAACAGTTGTGCTTGTCAGCACCGGCTTATGGCTGAGGTCACACGAACAAGGTATACCCAGAATAAAAACTATCCTCACGACATAAAGAGGGTGATGATCAGCTTAAGCCATGGTAGCGCGGATACCGTGTCGGTAGGCTGTGCAACAATCGGACAACAGCGATGCAACGCTGACTGAGGCAAAATGAGATAACGGAGGTAAGTGATACAACGCACCTGGAAAATACACCCCCATTTTAGAAAGTACAGCCATGCTTCAGTGAGATTAAGTTAGTCGCAGTTACAAGAAAGATTCACCTTAGCAAAGGAGCATAATTGCTCCACGGCATCGAAGTCATCCATGTCAAAGATGTGCTGTGTAGTCCGATCGAATTCGCACTCCCTGTCACTGACAGTACATATAGGTGAAAGAGAAATTTCTGGAACATTAATAAGTTGGTTAGTAGGATGTTGAGAGCACAACACGTAGTTCGTCCACCTGTCTGTTTTTGTTATTGAATCTGTTCGGCTGCCTCGGAAACGCTTCGAACTGCCATTGCCATATCCAAATCTCTTTGTTCCTGGCGCCCAGTTTCATAAAAACACTTGTTTACTGGGTGGCCTGTAAAAGTTTTATTAGCAATGTAAGTCTATGACAGGCTTACAGCTAAGGTTGCCGCATTTGCCCGAATGGCAGTTGAAAACGGAATGCACATGGACCTTAACACACAAACTGGGTAATTCACCAATACCGAATAAAACCACTTAGACTTCAGTGGTCTTATGCACTAATTGAAGTTATGTTGGGTAGCAAAGAATTTTGGCTTACGTAGACTGGATACCACTCACAATGATAGTATCGCCCGACAATATCAATGAAGTTTGTCATCTCAACCTGTAAAGAAGTGTCAGTCGGGAAACACTGAGTGAAGTTAACGGGATAGTTAGTGTCTCCGATCGAGGACATCGAGCAATCTAAGCTTTACTCACAATTGATTAGGGTTGAGCATTTGTATATGATAATCCAGTAGTGCCCAATATGAAGTAATTGGCAAGGTTATCAAAAAGGTTGCTTCATGAAACCGTGACGGGAGTTCGAATGCCGGCCGTGACGAGATCTAACATGAACAAAATCTGAGCACAACGTTTCTTCAAGAAAGCGGTTATCTGAAACGTCTACCACAATGACAGAGTTGCGGTCAAATTCGGACAGTGTCCAATTTTTACCGTTCGCTTTATAGAGGGAAATTGTGTATAGAGTTTGAGGAATTTAAAATTACTTTTCCGTCTAGGCAAAATACTTGTGTTAAGTAATTTTTTAAGAAACCGGAGTAGCTGGGTTGTGCTGCTGTTGAGGATGCTGATGATGAGATAAGGAGCAAGGAGGAGGATGACGTCTATCAGTCTCGGAGGAGAACGACCAGTTATACCCAGGGTCTATCCCTTTAAGTCTGTTTTGCTTACTAAGTATACTGGCACATGTGTTTTCTACGAAAAGTATATATGCGTTCGTTTTACAAAGTATCTATAACAATATGGAGTTTCATATGACTAAGTTATCAATAACTCAAATATTGCACAATTATTTGTGTTAAAGGGGCGCACATCCATTAGTTACTACGCTTGTCCTTGTTGACTTAAATGTACATTGGTGGTCTTCGTATGATGAGTGTTGAGGACTGTGGGATAAGTGATATTGTCCTACAAAAACGTAGATGTACATAAAAAAGCGTTAATTGAAAAGTCACCAAAGCAACCTAGTTTCCCACAGAAATGCCACACGGTAGATTTGACCGTAGTATGGCCTAATTCACATTACCCAGACAGAAAGGGATTTTATTTTCTTCAACAGGTCCCTATAGTTTCCTTGACAGGCTTGACATTTGCGGGCTGGTTCCACTGTTGATGGCAGCGTTTGACTTTGGAGTTCTACTAAATGAGATGGCGCCTGGAGTGTTTATATCAATCGTAACACAAGAGTAGTGGACATCCTTTCCATCGAGTGTTTGTGTTGAATTTAGAAACATGTAGTATATTTTCACATAAAGATAAGTGCACGAACATATATACATTAGATAACTATATTGATTATTGCATTGAACGAGGGTATTCATTACGAAGTTTTTTCTGTTAATTCATCTTTAATCTCACAGACCTGTTCAAACGGTTGTAGTTCCTAGTCTAGAGGTTAGTCATCAACAACATCTCAGCACTTATGCAAACTACGATTCAGGCTTGCGCCTCCTGGTCTCTGGAAGTTAAGGACTGGTACTATTTTCACTGTTTCTCAGTGAAACCAAAGAGGTTGGCAGGCCTTATTGAAATTATCATCAAAAAGCATCTTTTACTAGATTTGTCACAACTTTGGAAGAAAGATAGTCAGACATGCTACTGTTTTTGTAGTACAAATCTTCGAGATAGTCAACTGATGACCGGGCCTTTGTGTTGACATGTTAAATGTATCGTCATAAGACAGGATGTGATTTTCGGCTTATCTGGCGAAGAATCAGCACACGTCGCGGATTTGACAGGCACCGCACAGACGAACTAAAGTGAGAAAGAGGGTTCGGTATGGACAGCCAGTTGTCCATACCTTGTAGACCTTATCGCGCTTTATTCCTTCCGGTCAGCACATGCAAAGTTTACCGGATGCTTCATTGTATACAACTGAGTCAGACAAGGGACAAGACATAACTAAACCGCGATTTTTGCCTTAAGCTGTTCTTTCTTTATATCGTTAAATATCACAGATGTAATACGGGAGCATTTTCGAACGACATTTTGACCGAAACTAAGTATCTTTATATAAATCTTTGGTGATGAACGATCGAGGTCCTTTTGTAGAAATATGTGTCTGAAACTTTGACCACGTTGCCATAGGTTATTCCTCCGTTTGCAAACACCTTTTGATACACAACATCCTAATAGGAACACTAACCGGTAGACCTTCTACAATGAAAAATCGGTATTGTCCCTTCTTATTTTTGATCCATTTGTTTGTTTCTTTTATTCCAAGGCGTTAAAGTGAATTCACCTAAAATCCTATGGCATCACGGACGGTTAATCTAATCTGAATACACAATGGCAAATTTCCGTCGGTTAGTGAACTGCGAACAGATCAATGCATTGTGTACATCCGGCTTGGTCATTCTACACTCTCCAATAAACGTCTGTCCACAACCCAGCGAACCGTTTAGGCCAAGGGGTCGAACAGGCCATCAGGTGCAAAGTGCCAGCTAACCACACGCTGGTGGTCGAGGCAACCGTAACAGCAGCGTCGGCGTCATCGGCAATGATTGCAGCAGTAACCACATACCACACACTCGCGCAGACCACAGGGTTGTTCCTATTGTGACTGCACTCCAATCCAGACCACTGGCATAGGTGACCGACCGTGTAGGGCAGAGGAACGGTGTTGGCAGTAGTTACGTCCAACGCATCGAGCAGAACACAGAGGGAGGGAACGTGAAAGTGTGAGATTCTTCCAATCCCGAGTTGTTTGCCTGCCATTCACATAAGCACGTGCGCATGCGCACACAGGCACGCATTCAAGCAAGCGATCATCTTTCGGATAAGATGGAATCATGGTCTGGACCTGTTGCAACCGAATGCACGCTGAAGTGCGCTTCTGTCAATGACCTGCTGTGTAACAGACCGCTACCACTCGTGCAATCTAGGGCGTGCGTTCAGGCTGACAGACGATTAACCGGACCCTTTAACAGTGGTTTGCTGTTCAAATTGTTCACCGATTCGCAGTTGACAAACTAGATGGTGCCAGATAGGATGCAGTCGTGCTCAGTCAAACTACGAGTGTTGGGGATGAAAACCAGACGTCTGTAAATCACGTGGACGCGTTTTGGAATTGGTTTGAGCTAAATGTGCCAATAATTCCGCCTGAAAGGATCATAATTCTTTCTACTCAACAGACGCTGTATAACGGTTCCGTTTGGTTTCGAATGAAATGTAGATTGTTCCTCTTTGTTTCTCAGTAGCTCAGTGTGCGTACACCTGAACACAGAACATTTTTGTCCATTACTCCGATCAGAAATCGATCAGTGCGCAGCGAACTCACAAATTCTTATAAGATTAGACCCTGTCCAATTCCAGCATCCCCAGGCCTACCAGTCGTAAGTTACAGATGTAATAAAAATCTGTTCAGTTCTACATTTAAAACAAATAGTTTTCTTTTCAAGAATTTTCATGGAACAAGCAAAGGACTTATTTTTAGCAGCTTTCTGGACCTGTGTTTCTTACAGCCTGAACACACAGTATGTTCAGCCAGGTTATAAAGAAGATATGGGCACAGTGGCAGACGGATAAGATAATGATGAGCATAAGTACACAGATATGTGCTTATCGCATATATTTCGTAGCTGCACCATGTCGAGCTATCAAAGCAACCGGAAAATAAACAACCACTGGTTATGTGCACAAAAGGACGAGCTGATTTGTTTGACAATCATGCAAGTTGCACATCATTCTGGCATGGAACAAGACAACGGAAGATTAAAGAATGTCCTCTCTCTAGTTCGTTTTGAGTATGAGCTTAATGGGTAAATAGGACGGACTCTGATCTTTGATGGCAGACGGAGCAGGTTGAATGGTCATTTGTAGTTCCTCAACAGATTTGAAACCTGTTCGATGATGTGACTATCAAGAGATCGATTAATACTCTTTATACAGCACTTACTGTAATTAATCGAAAAACTGTTTTGTGTGTATGATGTGACTTGACCACTCTGGGCAATGTTACTGGTAGGTATATTGTTCACTGTCTTACGTAAAGTTGTACACTAGTACGCCAGTCATAGACTACAAGAACAGTTCGATGTAGTATACCCTATTTTAATGAAACAGTGCTTTTCTTTCACTGCAAGAAGTGAAAACTTAAATCAGGAAAACATTTTTCATAACAGTACCGTGGAAAAGCGGTTTCTATTGGTGCGGGTTTTGGATGGCATGTTCGCATGACGTTTGAGGTAATGTCTGAAGACAACTATTTTACGAAGCAAACATACTGCTTAACTTCACATAAAACTGTATGCAATGAACTAACCGGTGTCAATCAGCAAGAGGGCCCAAAAGTGACCAATCCATTTGCTACATCATTTACCACTTTCGTCTCATCTGGGTAGGTTCCATATGAGGAGAGAGAAATTAAGTATTGGATACTCGGATGCAGTTTTATGTCTAGTTACTAAAGATTTCCCAATTGTGTTATTTACCACAACAACTGCAACAGTTTCTGTCCAATTTCCTTGAAAATTGTGTTTAAAATGCACCGATATTGGTGACGTAAGATATGGTATTACATCACGCCTTTAAAAAGTTCAAGGATTTTAATCTGCTTTATACCTTCCTAGCCTTTTTCCGCCCCGACAAAACGAAATGAGCACAACACATTTACGTCTGTGATTGCTATATGTTACGATGAAGCTGTTTCAAATCTGATGTAGAGATTGAAAGAACAACAAAAAACTTCCGTCCTAAATGAATAGTAATGCTCTGCTGATGAGAAATAGCGGCACATCAGACGGAAAGCTGTTTGTCATCCCCATTATTTTCTCTGTAATTAAAATAGCTGCAAGACAGTTTGACGAATGTTGCACCAAGTTAACAATTGCCTAATTCTCCTACCATGAAACGGTTTACCATTGTTGGCAGCTTTTGGAGTCTACCTTTTGATTAACCTTCAGGTAACTGGGATAGTACCGCATCTCGTACTTGCAACATAGACTGCATCAACGCAGTTTCTCGTTTGTTGATAGACTAAGGAGATTCTGACCCAAGTTATCCTATATTTTCCCTAGTGCTAAAATTTTTCAAATACTGTATTTTGGCACTCATTATTCTCTGGTGCCTCCTCCGCACCGCTGTAGTACTGTTTTGATCGTAAAAGATGTTTAGTCTGGGAGGCTGTTCATTGCACGAAATCTATTACAAGATATGCGAAAACGTTGAACAACAAACGCAAACACTAATCTACACAGCTGCCGTGTACTCATATCGTTATCAAGACAACGGTGACACTCTCCTTAACGATACGTCACGCATGGTGCATATACATGTTTCCAACAGTCGCCCCTAGTCCTTCGTCTTCTTGGCATTCCGACCTGTGTCTTAGTTTCCGCGCGTACAAGTCGTGTTGAACTACACACAAACGAAGCTGCATGCCATACAACTGTATTACATATTACTGTTTGACCTAACATCACACTACCGTGCTGCTCAAACTCTACGTAATAATATTATATCAGAACGATAACTGTGTATGTAACGGTAAACTCACCTTTATCACCTACCGCATATACGAACTTTTTGTCATTTTTCGTTTATGAAACTGTTGTTAATTTCCAAAAACCTGAAAACTAATTAATACTACTGACAGATTATTCAGGTGTAAAATATGCATCGATTGTAAAACATGACAGAAATGTCACTAGACTTCCCAGGAAGGATTCGTCAACGACATAATTTTAAAGCCATTCCAACACTGCATATTTTGGGTGTATATTCTCACGAGGTTAAGCGTATTCACACTTAACGTTCGTTTCTAAAATGCAGTTTCCAAGGAAGGTCAGCTAAGATATCCACAGTACACAAGGTAAACCTTCATTTAGATAGGTTGACATAATGAGGTCGGTTCTCGACAGATATCCGAAGGATGACTTAAACGGAAATTGCAAAAACCTTGTCATTCGCTAACGTTAGTCAGAAACGAAGGATTGAGTAGTTATTTTTCTGTCAGGTTCTACACCCCTTGGAATTCAGCCTAAATCCGCGATTGTGGTTGATTCGGTTGAAAACTGGTTAGTCGGTACATACATGCAGGTTCGTAGACAGTTGTACGATGATGGAAGACATTTACTTGTGCGTTCCTTTTTCTGTGTTAGTAGTGGGAATTTCTGTAGGGTGGAAAAACAAACGGAATCAACTAAAACAAAATGTAAGTAAAGTTGCTGGTGAGCAACGGACACTGGAACACACTAAAACATTTGGTCAGATAAACACATTTGGCACCTTATTGAACTGGCTTGCAATATTGGTTAGGGAACTTGTTATGGAAGTTGTCTATCACGTATAAGTCGATCGCGTGACATTTCAAAACTCTCAACTGATTCAGCTGTGATCGTGCATTTGGGTAATGCGTTCTAATGTGAACAGATCTTAATTATGAGACAGTTTGGTCTGCAAAGTAATCCTGTCTATCCCATAACCGAATTTCAGGGAGTTGCTCAACAGACGTCCACTCTTCTTCAATGGGAGGAGATGTGTCATTTGATAACCGGGATTGTGGAGTGCTTTGTAGACAAGAACTACGTCTCCACTAAAATGTCTGTAATTCAGTGAGAGAGCACTTAATCGTCTAGTGGCTCGTCTTTGAACACCTTCAATAAGTGCCGTATCTTTATTAAGATAAGGACAACGTACCTATATGTGCGTTTCCAGGTGGAGGTGGAGCCCGCTTCAGAGCGGGCTGTACCCTCAAATTCTTCCTAAATGTTTCAGTGTTATTTGCATCCGTTTAGTCATGACTACAAAATTTTAAAACAGACCCAAGCTGTCCGTCACAAGAGTCCCTAGGTTTCATTTGCATACTGATACGAGTAGCTTTGAGTAGCCATAGTAGTACGAGGGGGAGTCAAAAAGTAATGCCAATGTTTTTAATTCTGGTGAAGTTTTTCATAAAATTGCCTGATTTTTTCCCAGTTATAAATGATTATATCATTTACGTTATGTAATAGTTTGTTTCTTACTTTTCATGTTTTTAGACTCACAAGGAAAATTCAAAATGGCTGCCCCCGTAGAGTTGCGTCGAAAACAAAGAGCAGTGATTGAATTCCTTGTTGCTGAGGGGGAAACCCCCATGAACATTCACAGACGATTAACAAATGTGCTTAAGGACAATACTGTAGATTATAGCAATGTATGCAGGTGGGTTCGTCGTTTGAAGGATGAAAAGGTGGGAATTATGAGCGTAGCCGATAAACGCCGTTCAGGCCGTCCATCCACGTCTGTCAATCCTGCCACTAACGCAAAAGCAGATGCTCTGATCAGAAAAGACAGGCGTATAACTCCTGATGATTTGGCAGAAAACCTTAGAGTGAGCCATGGAAGTGCTTACAACATAGTCCAGTCACTTGGCTTTTCAAATGTGTGTGCCCGCTGGGTACCGTGAGAGCTGACTACCGAACGCAAGACTGACAGCGTCACTGCCTGCACTGAACTTCTTGAACAAAGTCAAAGAGACAACACCTGCTTTCAAAGGCTCGTAACAGGTGATGAAACACGGGTTCATCATTATGAACCAGAATCGAAGAGGCAGTCAATGGAATGGCGTCACTCATCACCACCGCAACCAAAAAAGTTCAAGACGCAAAAGTCAGCTGGAAAAATCATATCGATTGTCTTTTGGGATGCTCAAGGTGTCATTCTGCTTGATTTCTTGCCTAGAGGAGAAACAATAAACTCTGACGCCTACATTGAGACCCTGACGAGGCTCACAGCAAGAATCCAACGAGTGAGACCCGATTTGCTAATCCGCAAAGTCCTCCTTCTGCAAGACAATGCTCGACCACACACAAGCACCAAGACAAGGGAGACAATCGCCTCATTCGGTTGGACAACTTTACGGCATCCTCCATACTCACCAGATTTAGCGCCTTCAGATTATCACCTCTTCGGCCCCATGAAAGAGGGTTTGAGAGGCAAACAATATTCCAGTGACGAGGAAGTGAAAACCACAGTGAAGAAGTGACTCAAAGAACAGACAACAAAATTTTACGAGGCAGGGATACATGCGCTCATTTAAAGGTGGAACGTTGCTATTGAGCGTAACGGTGACTCCGTTGAGAAGTAGGGATGTGATTCACAGAGGTCCAGCTTTATTTTGATGTATAATACATGTTCCTGTGTTGGTAATTATACCTGTCCGAAATAAAATGGCTTTACTTTTTGACTCCTCCTCGTATTAGCATAATGTTACAGACGTGTGTGAATGACTTAACATTTGCTGATTGTAAATGTTAATATTTTTCCTGTGAACCATTGTTTTAGACAGTTCTGTGTTCCTCCGGGCACTCGCCAGAGTTTTGTGTTATCGACGTAAACCATCATCAGTGATTTGACCATGTTGGGTAGTTGCAGGACGAAAACAATGAGTAACAGAAATGATAGGAGGGGACCTTTTGAAACGCCACTGTTTTCAAGGTACTACTGTGAGAGCTGCCCATTCACATTGACGTTGAACTTACGTTCAGCTGGATAATCCCCAAGTCACGTCAGTAAACCCGCATTGCGGTCATAATCATGGAGCCGTCAGCTGTGTGCAAGGCTTTGGAAAAGTCAAGATTAACAACATCTGTGATCTTGTTTTAGCTGTGTTCGTTCAAAAGTCGCGAGCAACCAGCGAATTTGTGACGCATGAATATCCAGTAACGAATCTGTGCTGTTTCATGGTGATAAGCTCCAGGTTTCCAACCTCGACCTGTTGAACTTTCCCGTATATTGAAAACTACCATAAGAAACCTTATTCGTCGTTAGGTTACGTGGTAATCTCTGCATCCAACATTGAACAGAAGTGTGATTGCGAGATGTTTTCAAACCCTTGGTACACAACCAGTTGACAAGGAGCGATTAGAACGTACGTGGTGACACAGCTTTTCAAAACCACAGGGGATATCAAGTCTAGACCTGTTGATTTGTGAATCAGTCGGTTTTCTAACTCGTTTCTGGCTTGGGATACGGAAATTTGGTGTAATTCAGATCAGTTTTTTCATATTTGCGTTCATGTACACTTACTGTTTACCCAGAGCGTTTCACGCCTCTACGTTTGTGTCAGCAAATTTACCAGCAGTCTGAAGTGGCGAAATGTCAGTAGTAATCCTGGTATGTTACAATTTCGGTGTAAAAAAAAGCTTGGGATGAAATTTTAGCATTTGAATAAGACCACGTTAATAATGAAAAGTGATTCTTTCTGATAGCAGCCGTGGTACGATTGCAACACATGTCATACTTAACACACGCAAGCGCAGTGTGTTCTTAGTAATACAGAGATTACTCAGTGATAGATGACTCTTCCCTATCGACTCATAGTTCGTGGATGTTTCCCGTAAATTTGGCAACAAACTTCTAACACTCTTCGCTTACACAAAAAAGTGGAAGAGTCTTGTTTATTTTAGCAATTCTGTGGCAAACCAAATAATGTTTCGTTTCCTTTGATGAGGTTCTCAGTGTTGTATGAGGTGAGTGAACACTTGTATAGAAACCCGAATGTACCTGTATGACCAGTTGATGATTTTGGTCATATCTGACCTACTCCATTGTCATCAACTAGTGAACTTTAGTAAAGAAAACTTACGTACAAAATTTAAATAACTCGCTTACTGTGTGAAGTGTACAGTGTTGATGTAAGATCCCGTAAACGTATGCCGTAGTATATTAAAGGTCTTTTGTGAACTAATTAAAATTTCAATAGAAACTACATCCAAGGAATGATGGTTTCTTACTGAACTCTGAGGCAATGAAACTCTTGTTATATGGAATCGGCTAATTTTTGTTTGGGTATCCCAATTACCATGGAATGGTATGACTTTCTAATGGCATATAAGGGTTGATTATCCAATCCTACTAACCAGCCCGGTTGGTCATGCATGCCCATTGGGGAATGGGAGACCTATCTGTTCTCCGTTCACGAATATCAGTCACATTCAATCACAACCACTTGTCTCATCATCGTATCCGCAAGTTCATAAACTCGATCACCAGTCAGATACTGCTTTAACCTCGTCGTCTCATTCAAGAGTGTTAGTAAGTCAGTCAAATCGAGAACTCACCCAATGCCGAACACTGATTCTGTGCATCATAATTTAAACTACTGAATTACGATAACGATGAGGACTAGCGTATTCCTTTAATTGAACCATGGTTAATTCAGGAATTCTAACCTTTAACGACATGTGTGGGCGGCCTTCGAGTAAAGGCAATTCGTTAGAACTGTACTCCTCATTTCATAACATTCAAACTGGTACTGGCTGAAAAAGTCACTTGTGTAATGGAACCCGACCTAAAAGGAAAGGCTTTTTTGTTGTTGGATTTTGAGGGGCATCTTTGGACAGTTAGGATGCTTAATGCAGGCTCCGTCGTTCCAATCGGTGATGGTTCACAAAGAGAGTGTCACATCCGCGGACGTGCTTTGTACACGGCATGTGTGTAGCATTGTACATTTATTGGCTATTTCAACAAGCTCTTCTGTTTGGTCTTGGTATCGCGGTGTACCTGAGGATCAAGTTCACCGAACGAGCTCATAAAATAATGAACTGTAGACGCATTCACAATTGAAACTAGCGTTCTGATGATATGACATCGGATGATACAAGAACAAAATGTGAAACATAATGACTGAACGCGGAAGTGGTCTTCATTGTACTGTCCCCCGAAGGATGAACAAAAATTATGTATATATACATAAGAGAAACCTATCGCCATTCAGAACAATTTCGTATTGTTTATTTATTAATGTATATAATCGGACATGAAATCCAGGGCACGGTGTCCAATGAGGCGAAATCATTAGGTTTGTTTTCCTCCCACCTTATGAGACTGCGTTTTCGTTGATACTGAGCAGATATCACACAGAATCTCTACATCATAAAGTGAAAACATGCGTATAACAATGAAGTGAGGTTAACGGGAACGCCATGAATTTTTCAGGGTTGAATCGTCCAGCCGAGTGAGTGATGTCGTCCACAGGTCGTGTATTACGGGAAATAAGAGTCGTTTATTTTGGCGAAATTGCGATTTAGTGCTCTAAACACACCTACATTAGTGTGAAAACTATTACTGAATATGATGCAGACTGAACCCCACTCGCAATTGATCGCAGCTGTTGCAGTCTCATAGACTTTCACATCGGCTACTTTCGAAAAGAAGCACTAGGCTCGAGTTTCGTTCTTGTTGGGGCTAATCAGTAGTACATATCGTTGCCTTGGCCGAATAACCAGGAGTTAAAGCTGATTAACATATTAATCGTACCGTGAAACAACAGTCGTCAATCAGGTGGTGATGTGAATGCAGCGATCCATTCGAGGAAATATTTCGCAGCCTTAGCGAATGTACAACTCCTTTTAGACGGTATTCTCGAACGCTTCTGTTAAATGTTTTTATAAACACTAATTAGTAAATTCAGTATTTTTTGAAGAGGCATATACGGTTTCCCATATTCAATTGTTCGCTCGAAGTTTTTAGATTAACCCAGTGAATTATTGATTTCTACCTTCAGATGAGAGTGTGTTGTGACTTAAAATAACCCAATATACGAAGCTTTACCTGCTTACCACGGGAGATTGTTTGCTGGGTCCATGAGTAAAACACTTTTTCCTATCTTAAAGTAACAAAGTATAAACAAATTTTTAATAACTGGCCACAACTACAGTTCTATAAAACAATTCGTCCTAGCACCCAGTCTGCAACACATCAAGTTGTCATAATAAAACCCAACTTGATGTGGTTCTTGTTTCGGAAGGGTGCAATTACTAAAATATGAAGAGACACGTCATGTGTCACGTAATCTCCAATTTTGTGTTGTCGGAGCCTCCAATTTATGAATGCATGCCTAGTCCCCCACTAGCTGTGCTGATCTTTTCGTTCATCTGTGTGAAGATTTATTGTTCTGTGGATTCTAACGCTCATGCCAGACTATAATAGTATACCTCCATCTTAACACTGTGAAATTGTTTTTCGTTTCGCAGACCTCAAATACTTTGTCTCAAAACGTCCGTCTGAGTCTAGCCATCCGGTTTATACTCACCTTTGGAAAGTTATACCTCTGCCTCCAGTTAACTCAGCTATATGGCCTCATTCGTGTCTGCAGAAACTTTGTCTCCAGCAAACTGAGGCTTCCGGGCTGATCCCGATTATTTCAGTTACAGCTCACCGAAGCACTAAACCACTTGAAAGAAATTTAAAACATTGGAGTCGCTTATGTTTTTCTTGCGTTGGCTAAGGACGTGGTTAAAAAGTGACTTATTGATTTGGCTTGGATCAGCTGCCAAAACGCAAACAACTGTGGTACATTAGTGTGTACTCACCTTCGCTCGTATTTTTCGATGTTATTATTTTGTCTAAACAGGGATATCATTATTCGATTCATCTTTAGCTACTTAAACGTATTCAGTAATAGTTTAGCGCCAGTTAAAATGCTTCTTTTGTATCGGTGTCGATATCCGGATTGCGATTCGAAAATGTGGTATCATCTGAAAAGGAAGGATATTTTTTATGGAAGTATTCCATTCATAAACCGGAGCGCTACATCGACCAAATGCTATGTAGTTTGTGTGAACCAGGGCTGTTACAGAGCCACACAAATCGTATGACCAACTCCCGAAATGAAGATCAGCGATCTCAAAGATTGGTACAGTTTTACTTGTTGAAGTCAAAGTTGACTGGCTACTACAACGTGAGGTGTTGCCACGACAGTCGTGTCTGCCTTGTTACATTCGTATTAAGGGAAAGCGTGAGCACAAAGGCGAATATGCATCATTACAAGTACGCCATAGTTCTGACCACAATGTTCAACCATACGTGTCCGAAATCGGAACGGATCAGTCAGAGAAGAGTACCTATCTACTGTATGAGCACACGAGTTGGTGACAATCTGAACCACATAAATAATACCGATATACGGGGCATAATTAATCGGCACATGTCTCGTTTATTTTACGTAGGTGGTCGATCGAGAGAATTAGTGGTAGTGTGAATTCTTGAGCATTCGCAAACCAAGAAGCACTAAACGGGAATTTGAAACTACTGTTCTTAGAACGGTAATGAGTAACTCTATAGGGTAGTGCCGGCATATCGATCTGATAAAGTTGTTTGAGATACAATTAAAGCTACGTGGACGAACACGATTAACAACTTCATCGGCCGTCAAGGTAAAATGAAAGCGGTCCAAGCAAGGATGGAGTAAAAACACCTTTCCACTTTCCGGTTCCTGATGAATTCTCACAGTTAGCAGACGGTTTCATACGCTCAAGACAAAAAATGACACGAGGAGGAAATGATGAAAATAAATGTCAGCAAAAAGATGCTGAAATCGAAGACTGCATCTGTATGGACAATGTTTGACGCTGTTGTTAGTCATTTGTCACTAACTAGTGACCATGGCGGCCAGAGTAACCGAAACAACTGTGATTTGTGCACATGTTGCGCCCCGTGTTTACGTAATAGGAATGTGTAAACAAAGTTTCAATCGAATTCACCTGTAAAATAAAAAACACTTTGCTTTGCCTCCGAACAACTTATTCCCCAGAGTCTGCATGAGTAACAATATGAATGCTTACCAAATGACCAATGTACATACTGTAATAGTGCGATAATGAAGCAGGACTGATGATCCAGCTGCAATAGCCTCGAACAATCAGTTTAAGGTTTCACCTAATCAGTCGTTGATACAAACAACCGTATGATGAGATTAGCTAAGATACTTCTGTTACATCGGTTTTGGGCAGTAATAGTTCAGTCTTTGTTTGAATAGAAGAAAAAACAATCCACAACGCTTCTGTTAGTGACTTTTATAAACTAAATACTGCTAAAACAACTTGATATCCACCGTCCTATTGTGGTTTGCTGAAGCCTCAAAAAAAAAACACGCACTTTTAATTATTCAACTAAGGCATGTGGCAGTCTACCATTTTGCCTTAGTATGGTGCACACTAACAATCAATTAATTCATCCTAAACTAAAACATCGAGTGGCTGTGATGGATGGGGTGGCTGCCAGTCATGTCAATATCAACTATTTAGAGAGTTTATGTTGATGGTGTTTTTTCAACGCCGACATTATTATTTATCCTGAGACGCCATGTAAGGAAAACGATTACCGCTGCAAGCGGAAGAACCCATCCATTATGACGCCTTGAATAGATGCACTTTTACGTGACTGTTTCCGGTTCGGTTCGCAGCACGACCGCCTAGGTTACACTAACAGTCAGGTGCAACCATAAGATGCACATGGTCGGCCAGAACAAACTGGTGCAGAAAGAACCAGGAAAATGTGTTCGTTTCAAGCAACCACTGATCTTCAGATTTACATGGTTTGGTCTACACACAGGCGAAAAACCGAGGGAGCAGCGTCGTCCCCGTCGTATAGAACCATGTTGCTACAGCAATTCATAGGATGATAGACACAAGCAACGTAAAGTGTCGAGACGCTCGTGGCGTTGAGAAGACGGTGACGGAGGAGCGCAGTGTTCAGCAATCACGCAATTTACTGGTCAATCTCAACTCTGCCCGACTACCGGCCATTCAAGCCAACTCGAGCATACGCGTAATCGTATAGACAATTTTACCTTCTTTCAACAGGGATCTACTAACAATCTACCCAATTTCACACCTAATTATGGTTCATTTTGTGTAACCGCATGTTCGAAACTGTTGATATTCACTGTGTTGAGTTGGAAATTTAAGTTACTTTGCGAAATCAAGCGGTACTACCGCTACCATAGTTATGCTGTCGAGAAAAATGGGTAATATGACCCCACTCTTCGCCCAACAGGTCACCACCTGCAATGAGCGACCTGACCTAAGATATTCCTTAGAACGTTCCACGAGCCAAGTACACTGTGAAACATTCAGTGAAATCAACCACTATTCCTGAATAGATCCCAGTTCAGATGACGGTTGGTACATCGGCACCTATGCAACGTGAATCTGCTAATACTGGAAGGACTTTGGCCAATCTGTTATTAACAAACGACCACCTCTAAAAGCTTACGGAGTCTAATTTAAGAGGAAACGGTGGGAGGCCCCCACACGGCGACAGAGAAACGAGGCTTTGCGAAAGAGCCCGTTAAAGAACACATGAGTGGCATGTAACGTGAGTTCATACCCACCGTGGACGGCATATGTCCTGCTATCTGCAACCCAAGGAGTGGGTTTCAAGAACGCTAAGTAACTTGGCTATTCCATTTCGCACTTTATTAAACACTGCAAATACACTCGCGATGACGTTTAGATTGTAAGAGAACAACTCGGCACTTGTCAGCAGATGATTAGACATCAACCCAAGTGGTTGAACTACTCAGACTATAACTTGTGAATGCGACCTTTGGATACTCCCATTCCTTTCGTTTCATATTTGGTCGTCATGAGTCATGGTGTAGTCCAAGAAAATATCAACATCCTGTTTCCAAAGTACGATTGAGAAACGGATCAAGCAGATTGAACAAGGGCAGAAGTCCGTTTTTGAAGCAATCCTAACCTCCAAAGCGCGAGCTAACAAACTGAGCAATTATGAAGACAAAGACAAACTCTACCGGATTTTCAAGCGAATGTTGGAAAGCTGCTTGAATCTTCATGCACCGCCACACAGGCTTACATTGTTTACCAGTATGCACTCATGATAAGGAAAATTAGGTCTTTTCAACCAGGTTAACTCAATCAACCAGGAACATCAAATGTTTCATCCCTACATAACTAACTAAACAAAACGGCGACGCGCACACCGTCCTATTTGATGCAAGATGTGCATCCTGTGTTCGTAAAAGAGGTTACAAGTAACAATCTGATCGAAAAGGCTGTCAGAAACGAAGCAACCGAGATAATGACCTCACGAGTAATTGGGGGTGGATGTCAGAACATGCTCACAAGAGATTATAGTTCAAGAGGGCACTGGTCCGACTAACGCATTTCACCAAACACTTGAATACAGTTGGTAAATCGATCCAATTAAAAATAACTGGAAGGTTTAGACACGGCGGCGGCGAGCAGTCCTCCTCCATGATCGACGTAGACGACAACGAGATAGCGCTTAGGTTACAAAAGAAGAATTAATCCCAAAGAACTTGACATAACTCAAGCTGACTGCGAAATCGAACCAAGTCATGGATAAAGACTCCGCTTATCACAAATGTCACTTTGGAGAAAAACCTATCCGCACGATATCGACCTGCATACTGGAAACAAGCGACAAAAGGGTCGGTGTTTATGAACAAATTGCAAGTCAACAGCAAAGTTTGTTAACCGATACAGAATTTATTTGCGATTAGATTGACAAAAGTGCGAAAACAATGGTAAGGCGCAAAATATTTTAAAAACCATACAAAAGCGTTTGAATTGTGCATCCTGAGTGTGTAAAATTGATCGACTGAAGCAATGATAGTGCGGAATGTTGAAAAAAGCAGCGTCTCGGACAGGAGTGAATACTTATGAGAGAGACGCATTGTAATCTTCCGGCAGATGAAAACAACTATTGCATTCGACTGAAAGATGTGGGACGAAGAATGCTGCTGGTCATGTGCCTGATGAGGGGAACTAAGGCAGAAGTAAGAGGTAGGGAAGTTGTCGAGCAAATCGAAGATGACAGAGAATCTCAAAACTGTGGAATTAGCAGCATCTTCGAAATCAGGCCGTTTAAACTGATTGGTTGAGGAAAGACCGACAGTTAGTTAGACATGCCTAGTGCGATATATGGCGTTCAATAGCTCAGTAGCAACACAATGAGACACAGTAGGATATGTACTGAACAGCCACAGGAACATAATCAGTATGCATGAGGAGCCAAAACATTTCACATCACATCAGCAAAGACCTCGACTGTGCTAAATTTCAAGGTTGAGGAACAACGCTGCAGTTAAAGTACAGGTGCACCAAGAGTCTGTTACGAGCATAATAAACAGGTCAGAAAAGGTTATCAACATGAGTGATGTAAAATGAATTACGGAACTGACAAAAGACATTTTGAAAATCAGTGCATTTTGGTATACGGTGCTCGTTACCGAAGGTACTCGTTTGGAGCTATTAATTCCTCTAGACAGAATACAATCGTTATGACAGTGAGAGTTAAAGTTGGCAGCGCATTTTTCAGGCGGTCAATTCACTGGAAGTGTGGCTCCACAGTTGGCGATTAATTAATTGTAACCAAAATTCATGCAATGAATGTGGCTTAACCAAGGAATTACTTAATAATGAACAGTGGATACTTCAAATACAACATTTTCAGACTAACCTGTACTCATGACACACTTATTCCATCCCGGTTCTTGCCATACATCTTCGCGTGCCTTCTTTCGTACCTCCAGACTATTGTAAGCTGAAAGAGAGGGGTTGTATTTAAGTCACCTAAGTAAAATCAAAAACTGTGCAGTTAGGGAAGATGGAAATCTAGTGGATATTCCTTGAAACCCATCGGAACAGCATGCGTCCCATCAAGCCTTCACTGAGAAAACCCCACTCACTGTAGTCCAGTGATAAGAGTGCCCTATATCAATGGGAGGAAAAAGTCCAACCTCTGTGAGTATAGCCAGGTTGATCAGTTAGCGGTTGAGTTGAAAACCGTTGATTTTAAACTCGTCGGAAGATAGAAGACAGATCAACTGTTCAGGCGCAACCCGAAGGGGAGCTGGATTATTTGGAGGACGTCGGCACCGTTCAGTGATCAACAGGTCCCAACTCCCTGCTGTGAGACTTCTGAGATGGTCACTTTCATTAGGAAAATCTTTTTAAAACTCACAAATATCATCATTCCTGTTTCAAACGAAGATGTAGTGAAGGGTCTACATAACTCAGTTCCGACCGAAAAGCTGACAAAGTAATACAGTGGTTTAATAAGCTATATAGCTTACGCTTCGTTTCGCTGCCTTGAGGGCAACACTACTGAATCAAAAGCTTCGAGAAAGAGTTCTAAAATTCAAAATCCTGCTCAGACTGCATTACAATTCGTTACCGTACCGGCGCAACCAATGGACCATCCATAAACTGTGCCATGTAAAATTAATTACATCGCATAAAATGAAACATCCACCCTTGGTAAGATTAGATGGCAGTGCGACACATTATGGAAAAATGGATGATGGCACAACTAAAATTTAAACGTTCGAACATTTGTCATACACGGATCGACAATCTTTACACAGTGCCTTCTCTGATAGAGCCTGCAACCGGTGTTGGGATTATTGAATGTGTATGAAAGGTAATAATAAGTCCTTCAAGAAAAAGTCCGCGCTTCCATACACAAATGTGACGTAATTACTAGAAAATTGTGCTGCTTTTCGGCTTACCAAAGGCTTCTGGAACAAAATAGATTGACATGGCTAGAAAATGCCTAAAACATATGTGAATGAAGGTGATAACATTTTCGTTTCAAAGTATGTAGCCTAGCGCCATAGTTATTCAACTATTAAGTAACTAAGCGCAAGAGGCAGCTCATGAAAGATTGCAAAACATGACAAAACGACAGAGGTGTCCTACTACAGCGGACTACAGATGGTAAACATAGATGTACTGTGTGTCACATTCCTCTGCACAGGTAGTGCGGCAGTACAACAGGCCATTATCCGCTAAGAAATGTGGATGTTATACAGAAGCCGTCGGTCACTCAAATCCAAAAATGAAACACAACCGGAGGCACTCCCATCCAGCACGAGCGTCGGCCCATAAAAGGGTTGAACGAACGTGTTGAAGTCCTAACGGATAATGCACATTCCACACCAATATATATATATATATATATATATATAGCAAAAATGCATTTTTAGCATTCTGCACAAGAACACCGACTAAAGCAATGTGAGCAGTATAACTTGTCATCAAGGGGATTACTGGCACTCTCGAAAAAGCCATCACGGAAGGAACTTACAAAAAACAGTAGCAATATTAAACGGAGTCACACATCCATTTGTTTCCCTAAAGGATGAACAAACATGTGTCGCTGAAGACAAATCACGTGTAAGGCACGCCGTTCTTTCTCAGACTATCCACACCCACAGCGTCGAGCGCAATCAGAACGACGAAGTGTTCCTTTATTAAAAGGTGATCTTTGTGAGCACCAGAATAAGTTTCAATATAACGAACATACTAGTTATTCCCAAACACATCTGCGTTCTTTACAACAAAATATACAAGAAGAATCACAGCCCACTACATTTAATGTTACAAACGGCAGTCCAACCCTTATGAACCTAATGAGGGCGTCGAGAACCTGTTTGTGACTCTATATTCGGCTCTTACACTACTGTAGATTTAAAGCACGCCAGAAGTAGTATTTGACTGCTATAGCGAATTATCCTTTTGGTCCCGCAGAGTTCATCACAACCGCGTTCAACTGCACGTCTAAGATGGCATCCAAAATATAGCTGTGAGAGTTACATTGGAATTAGAGTAACTAATGAACACGAATGAGGAAAAAAGAACCTGATCTTCTATTAATTGCTTCCAACGACAGAAAACATAGGGGAAAATATCATACCTTAAGACTTTGTAGACAGACAGGCGAAGCGTTAATAATGGCAGTAGAAAAGCAGAACACGAAGAAATATTCGCAATAATGGAATATCCACTTTACAAAAGCAGACACGCTAAGGATTAGTACACACCATGAAGTTTACGAATGCTAACATGCGTTCTGACTAATATAATCTCTCTTCCTCTCTGTTATAATAAACAGAGTTCGTTGGGTTAACAGAAAACCTATTCAACACCGCACAATACTTCAGACTCTTCAATGGTTGAGAAAGTATGTGGTCCAACTCAAGGATTTCGTTTTACGACCTGTTACTGGTCGTGAAAGCAGTGTACATCCAAGTTATCATCAACACACTATCGGAACGTTTGACACACGTTAACTAAGGTAACCAACGACGCACGAACAGAGACAGCTTAGACTTGCCACATAGAGGAGAAAAGCAATCAGTACATGCAGCAAGACGTATACACACATACGCTGCAAACCATAGTAATATCAGGCGGCTGAACGTCTTTGTGATGTTACAAATGATGACGGTCAATAAATATAACGAGGCCCGCGATATATCGCGAACATCGAGTTCGCCACACTGTACGCATATCGTTCCAACATTTGTGTTAAGAACATACAAATATACTTAAGAACTGAAGCATTCTGAGTATCAGCCAGGACTCGTCAGTAGTCGTCAAAACTTGAACATACTCGGATTTAGTTGGGTGCAGTCTTATTCGTTAACACTTCTGAATCATTTTACGGGAAATACGTCGTGAACTGGAAATCACGAGGGTCGATGTGATCTGCATGTACACTGAGCGAATGACGAGGTGAAAAACTAACCCCACAAATGATGAACCATATGTAGTTCGCCAATATGGGAGAAAAGACCGGCCACAGGTTCTCGCCTTTTTGATCTTAGACGAAGGCCACGAGCCCTAGGAATGGAAAAGCAAGGCAGAGACTGTACAATAAACATGGAGAGAAAAACTATTGTAACGTCGAAGGCAATTAAATAAGACACACTGAAAAGAGAGACGAAATTGCATCGGTAGGATAGAATATGAAATCTAGCTGAACGGAGCACAACCACGTAGGTTAGGTTTATAACAGCTAATGTATGATTATCATCCGGAGTTCGAACGACCAGCCGACGACGGTTGAAAGAGATAACCTGTATGCGACGCAACACTAAGCAAAATATGTCCTTACTCGCATACTTGTTAGCCGAGGACGAACCTACGAAAAAAAACTAAGAAATCGTACACGTCGACGAGTTCAGAGGACTAGCTGTGTGAAATTGCATGCGATAAGCATGTTAGATACTGGATCAAGTTACAATGAGCATGCAATCCTTAGAGAAGCGACCATCTACCCAGGCAGATAGACCATTGAAATGATGAAGGTAGACATGGCTAAATACCAAGTGATGATATAGACCAAGTATCCTAATTGTTACTGATGAGTAGTAGGGGATTTTGATTTTCATACAGATTGAACATCACCCACAATTGATCGCAGCTGTCGCATTCCCATAGACTTTCCAGACTTTCCTGACCATTACTCACAAGCGAAAGTGGATGAGCGTTCTCATATGACAATTCGGTCGTGCCTAACATGAGGTCAATGGCGCAGTGGTAAACACGGTTGCCTCATGAACTGAATGTCCGTGGTTCAAGTCCCGGCAGTGACGATGAAATACCTCACTGTCACCAGAGGTTTCCTGGATTAGCGAACATTGTCACAGTCTTGCAGATACGA
>JTDE01021058.1:0-13527 GCA_014338405.1 Paragonimus skrjabini miyazakii
ATGAGAGCGAAACTCGAGTCTAGTGCTTCTGGTGTTCGAAAGGGAATGCGACAGCTGCGATCAATTGTGGGTGATGTTCAACTTGAAATTAACCAAATCCCCGACTACTCATCAGTGATCAGATTTTTATTGTATTATGTCTGATATCTAAAAAACGATAAAAAAAGAGTATGCCCTTTTTTCAATCAATTACGCTCTGCAACAAAAAAGCATGCGTAATTTGTCGAACCTCGGTTTCGGCACGGTATATTCATATAATGAAGTCTGTTTTTTCTGCTATCCTTCCTGTTCCGCCAACAGGACTTTCGAGAAGAATATTCATCATACGCTCTAGAACATGAGTTACCAGATGGTATATAAACCTCGTATTTTTGTGCATCCAAAACCATTTGTCCTTTTCGGTAGTTTGAATAAAACAGTTAGCACTCTTTTCTTCAAGTAATAGCTTAAGGCATTGTGTTGTACACAGCTGTGTAATCATGCGATCCAGACAGCATGCTTGATAGATCAAGCTGACTTCAAAATATGTAAAACAGGCAAACGGAGATGAAAGGCAAAAGAAGACCTGTAAAGAAGAGGAATTTGTTGGACCCAATAGCACAGTGATCCTTTCCATGCAGAATATGCCTACAAATAGTGATTTTGACCACTTCTCAAGGTTTCATTTCCGAAACCTTCAAAGACAGCACATCTTAAACGAATGTAACCTCCTCTCAGGTGTGAATATTGCCACTATGTACCAACCTGATGTCTGAGTAAACAATTAGAACATGAAGAGAAGAAGATCAAGGCACTATCAAATTCACAATAACATGAATGGGTTTTTCATATCAAATATTTAAATTGTAGGGTGGATAGCCAGCCGGTGAGTTAAGAAAGGTCACTAGGACCAGGTCATGGTCAAGTTCATGAAAAGTGGTTTCAGAACACAGGAAGGTTTCAGACGATTGACTGCGACTCCCTCATCAAGAATCTTCGATGCACGGGCTGGGTCGATAACGGCATTGGCGGTCTGGGTGGGTCTAGTGGCTGCGGACATTGGCTGCCTGTGTATTTCAACGACATTGCCGTTCTTCGGCAACCACCTGGACGAATGTCCCTTCACTTTGGAAGCCATGCATCTCTCGGTTCTGTCTATGCAACTTTCTTTTGCAGCTGTATATAAATCGGTAAACACAATGGAAGGGGGCACCGAGAGATTGATTTCCTTTGACTGAAAGCACAGGTAATTTCTGAGTGCGGGCTAGCTAACGGTGTTAAATGTGCGGTTAATCGAATTTATTAGTCCTTGCTTTGGTTGATCCATACTGTAATCACCTTTAAAACATAAAACTTCTTTTCTCCCACGATGATCATCTGTTCGAATGACAATTTCGAACCTTTCGGAATAAACATAAGATTTTAGTATGGAAGAGATCAAGTCTGTTGTTCATCCGCAAGGCTATCGTCTTGCTCGGGTGAGTAGTGTATTTACCAGTGCGCGTTTGTAATGGGCCAACGTGAAACTACTAATGTTCAAGTATTGACCGGACCACGCGGATTTCCTAGAGGCAGCTATCTTACCAGCAACTTGTGAGCAAACCTAGAGAAGGCAAACAATTGTCAGCCTCAAATTCGTAAATTACCTTCAGGCTGGGATGACAACTATTTAACCACCGCACTAGGTTATCTGTTTGGAACGACTGAGTATTAGTGTCATTGTCGTAACATTTATAGTATAACAACCAAGCTGTCTGCGACCAACCTTTGCTTACTGCTCGACATAAAAGTCTGTTAAGATGAACCTTAGTATACTCTTCGTGGCTGCCCTAACTAGTTGGAGGTAGCATGGATCAAGAAAACGGAAACTGACGTTATCAGTGCACAACAGTTCAGTTTCCCGTCAGAACACCAATCGGGAGAATCGAAGCAATGTGACCAGCTTCAATCAGCTCACAAGTATAGTCAACTGTTTCGAGTACCGGGACATTCGTGAACAGTGACTGCACGTCTACACAGAAAATCAGCAAAATTGATGTTGTCTAAGTCAGTAAGCGATTATTTTTACTACGACATACCTAAATATTTTGTCTTAAGATAGTTAAAATGGCGACTAACATGCCAATTTATGGTATGGAGAATTTGCTATCGGCAGAACAGGCCTAAACGGCATTCCAGATTTATATATCATAGAAAGACTGCAGACTTGAGGTGCTGATGACTCACACGGTTTAGCAGTTATCTTTACGTCCTTTGATCAGTTAGTTGTAATTGTAGAAGTTGCGGATGTCATCCACTGTGTCTGTTTGCTGAAGCTTCGTTTGGTCATCTAATATGGACAACATTTGTACGTACGCAGCTCTGTCTAAAACGATTGCCCCAAAGTCCTTGGTTAGCCCAAATATTATTACATTCTTTGGTTTGAGTTCCTTTAGTGATTGCAGATGTCGCTTTGCAATAGCATCACCGTTGGTTGATCGGATTGATGAAGAGCCCATAAGTTATATCAGTGAGTTTGGTTTTAACGCAGCCTAGGTTGTCGGTGGTAGTTGTTTGAATATCTGATTGTTGATCAGTTGGCTCCTAAAACTGACCTTCTGTATAAATACGATTAGGTTTATGCAATGGAATTTTCTGATCAAGACCTAAAGTTAACGCTTGTGGTTGCAACGAATTCAATTGTATCAAAAAGCAATTTGATACGTACTTATTGAGATCTGT
Organism: Paragonimus skrjabini miyazakii; assembly: GCA_014338405.1. Lineage (NCBI taxonomy): Eukaryota > Metazoa > Platyhelminthes > Trematoda > Plagiorchiida > Troglotrematidae > Paragonimus > Paragonimus skrjabini miyazakii. Next base: position 2,701 of record JTDE01021058.1, read on the forward strand.
TATAAACAATTTTTTAGCATGCTTCATACATGACTTCTGCAAACGGTTATTTTAAATCCCTTACGTACGGTGGACGATGGATTTAAAAACTAGTGTAAACAAGATGCGACAGCACGACATCGGGTTTTCAACGATAGACAGAAGACAACAGTGTGTCTGATGCAAATCAACCAGCTGCATTTATGCGATCTCGATATAAACAGTCGCAATGCGTCAGAGGTTATGGTTAGCAGCATTCAGTCTATTCTGTTCTAACAACCGCAGGAATTGATATGGATATCGACCTTGTCCTGTGCATCTCAAGCTCGTTAAATAGCATAGTAAGTTTAAAGTATCAGCGGGAATTCGTCCGATCAAAAATCAAAACGGTTAGTTCCCTTCAGAAGTTCGAAGATGGCACCCAGATCACTGAGATCGATGATGGCGAGTCAATACGAAGTGCTTATATCTATCAATTTCCGTGTTCTAACAGTTTTGTTCAAAGTTTTAAAAGGGACTCGTTTTAAAATTTATGTGGTCACCAGAAACTGCTTATCAACCATTGAGCCAACTACGTTGCCTCAACATGCGCTTGTATGAGGTCAACTTAGAACTGATATAACGTAAGCACCATTAACTAACGTGAACCAACAATGTGGTGTGTGTTCGACCACTTAAACTAGTAACCATCGTCATCCAAGACGAATAACTAGAATCCTACGTCTTTTGGATGAGGTCGGCGAAAATGGCCAAGCTTTGCCCCACTTAAATGGGAATAACCTGCAATTCCTCCGTCTCCCACTCCCGGTATAGCTGTTAAAGGTATTAGTGTAAATGAAGCTGTTTAGGACGTCAATATATCCGCAATCGATAGTCTTTGAAATTATGAAATAGACACATATGTCACAGATAATTTCATCTCGGAAATAGGCATTTAGTAGGACCAAAGATCGACGAAGATGCATTGATAGTTCTACTTTCTTCCTATTTCAAATGAAGATTTAGAAGTGGAACCAAGCTGTGATGAGCATGAGGACGTGCTTGTTAATGTTGTTCATACCTAAGTAGAACGATAGCAAAAAGCTTGATCTATTAAATGGAATGTGAACGTAGTTCAGTAGAGGTGACTGTACGAAGTCAGATCCTTTTCGTAGACCATGCTTAGGGTGGGAACAATTAAAAAACCCGCAAAACTGGAAATAATGCAGGTGATTTCAATTTCCGACCGAATAAACCGTACCCATAAGGTGTTTCATCTAGTATTATGGTCAGGATGGTTGATCCTTTCTTAGAGAGAATTATCTGAGAAAACAATTTTTTTCGACTGTGTTGGTGTTCCCTCCGGGTAGGAATCACTGCAATTCAATTGTAAAACGAAATATGTCGATTACTATATATTCTACTTGCCGCTGAGCACCTACTTCTATCGCCCTTCAGTCTAATACTATGGTATCTCTCACATCGAACTAAGCTTGTTATTACGACTACCAAACAGTCAAACAAAAGTGCCACTGTATTTCATGAGACTATAACTTGCTTTCACTTCATTTAGACGGATGGACACAAATAATCTCCGATTGCCAGCTTGCAATGGATGTGACCGTAAGGGCTCGAAATTAAGTTTATAGTGATTTTTGATACACAACCTCAAATCCACGACCAGTTTCATACTTGTTTGAACTCAACAGGTAGAGATTTGTTGAACGAACCAGCAACCCTTTGCTTCATAAGCCAATGCTCTAATCCACTGCTTGCGACGGGGGATATTGAAGATGGTTGAACTATAGCTTGCTTTCAATGTCAGTTCACCGGACAAACCTGGAGTTCACAGCATCAAACGTTGGATGATTCAAAAACCCATCATCATACATAGACAGTGACCGTAACAGGTGAAAACCTATGCATTTCGATGTAGTATGACTAAACACAGCCGTTGTTGTGAAGTTGATAATGAACTTGATATATAAAAAAAAAAAACAAATAAAAGGAACCGTTCATTCACTCATTGATTGATATTGTTTTTCTCGAACGAGAAATATATCTATTTCGAAGATTGGTTATATCCTTCGCCGTCAAAGCCAAATTGAACTGTGAAAGTATGTAAGCACGTATTAGTGAGTTGGGCATAATAGAAAAAAGTGACGTAATTGTCGCTTCTGAATGTTGTTTGCCACTCAGCCGATGCCTTAATTGCCGACGGTAACCGCCTATCTGGTGATTGTGAATCATGCATACTTTGGTAATACGAAATAGTCCATCTGTATTGAGGCAGATATTGATTTTGGAATGACATCCTGTCTGTACGGATGGCCTTTTACGCAGACCACGTGACAGACTGAGTGGATGTCTGTTACTTGTGCAAGTGTAAACGCGACGTTTAATGTCTCCGCCGAATCTCTCCGTTGAACGGATGTTATAGAGTGCTCCAGAATGCTCTTGAAACTGCCTCATTTCGCTAGCAACTTGGTTCAGGTCCCTGAATAATTTCGGTTGGTGAATCGTACCAAAGAATGTAGAGAACAACCGGGTGAGGTCAGTAGTGATTATTTCTGTCGGAGTGCCAGGGTTGTTGACAGTAGATGCCCTAGGTTGTAGGGTAGATTAAAGGCGATAACAATCACAATACGTTGTGGAAAGTATTTTTTGAACATGTACTTGCGAAGTCAATACTACCAGGTGCAAAAAACATTATACTAACTCTACAAGCACAGCGTAAGCAGATTTTGTGAAAAAGATGTCACTGACCAACATGAAAACGCTAAACTAAAATCGGATTCATACTATGCAAAAAAACACTAATCGGAAACTGGACATAGCAGGGTGTCTTACATGTCACTAGTACAGTCTACTCTGCCCAGTACAGTTACGTGCCCAGCCGCGCATATTTCCGATTTTATCCTACAAATTTCTTATGCGTTTGAAAAGATGCATATCTCAAAGTGCTCCTAACCCCAACTGTCTCACATCTGCAAGGTTGCTTAGTGTAATACTTCGCCGCGCTGTGACGCTTACTACCAAGTTTCAAGCGACCAGTAGGGAGGGAAACTACACTCATTGGTCGCTTGTGATACGTAAAAAGTTTGCACGGAGCAGCTGTAAGCCAATCTGTCACTTTAGCTTGATGTCTGTCATGTAGATTTATCTGCTGAATTTCAAGCTGGCACTGAAATCTCTTGGGTCCCATCTGAGGATGTTGCAAATATGCGGGGGATGTTTTCTGGAAAGCTGAGTGTATTTCATGAGGTTGCAGGATCGGCTGAATTCGACAGGCTTTTGTCGTATACCTATGTTGGGGGAGTCTCCAATTCCCCGAGAAATATGTTTTGCAAAGGGCCTAAAACTTTACTACTTCAATTATCCCTCAAAGTTTGCACGAATATGACTCTCCGACTTTCACGAGCGTTCTCGACCTTTCGTTACAATTTTTAGCATTCTGTCTACATGCACACCATCTGACTAGGGTCTCGTTGTATTGTTTGGAACTTTGTCAGGTTCATCTTTCAATCTTGTTTACTTATTGGTCACAAACTCTACAGATATGAACTAATGTGTGACCATGTTGTTTTTGGACTGAGCGACAAATTAAGTCCCTGTTTGAAGGCCAATCTTCTTCTTTTCATGTGTTAGTCTTGGATGGTTGGGTTGGCTAGGAATTATTGAGTTAATCCCGTACAGACCGTCGTTATCCAATGTAGTCTACCGACTCATTCACAGATTGTAAACCCCGCGACAAGTTGATCCGACGTTCATTACAAGCGAACATCTTGCATCGTGTCAATGTTATCCAGACGCTACAGGGATGGATGCTACGTGTGACGTGTTATCTATGGTGCAACTTGTTCATTTTGGTAGTGACAGTTTGATTATGCCGGATTTTTGTAGAGACGATCAATGAGACAGAACAGAAGAGAGTAGCAGTTTAATTTCGTCCAGGTCCACTGAATAACGTAATGAGAGGTTAGGAGAAGATAGAAGTGTGTCTTTGGCCCATTGCTTTCGCTGCTCAAAGCTAAGTCCGACTGGACAGTCACATTTGCAGACTGATGGTTTCTTTTGGTGACACTGTGCTGTAAACTTTAGGTGGATGTGGGGCGATGCGATTTTGCCGGTGTTGATCTATCGAAGAAGGCTCAAGTTTGAAGTTTGGAACGTTACTTGTCGAGGTCATTCGAGACTCACCGGGGCCTAATTGCATGTCATTCTGCTCAGAGATTGATCTAGAGATTTTTAAAAAGTAACCAAAATAAGGATTTATGGATGGATTGGTGTAAATGCTGCTTAACTTGCATGCTAGGTATCAACCTGGTTTGTACGATAAATCTCAGACTGTTTAGATGATCCATTCGTCTGATATCCGACAGTACTCATGAATAAGTTATTCAGCATTGAAATTTGTTGTTTTTGATACCAGCTCTACTCATCACATTTGTGGGGAGTTTCCCGAAACCAGGTCAACAAATTTTGTTTTCAGTTGTCAATTTCGTCGTTTGGCCTTTGGATTAAAGTGTTCCTTGATTATTCAAGTATAAAATCAAAAACCTGGTATCGGATTACGTTACACAGTCAGTCAAAATAGAAGCTGAGGGTAAAAACGTTGGTGGAATCTTCAGTACTCGTAGTTTAGCAAGCAAGCTTGGTCACAAGCACATCCAGATGCAGTTATCGATGCGCTTAACAAGGATGGAGTGTAGAGTAAAATTATACTGCCACTACCCCATGAACCACAATGAGCTGCAGACTCCTGGAGATGAGTGATACACTATTTCAGGAAGAAACCATAGTCAGAATTAATAAACACAGAGTAACGATAGCTGTATATCATCTCTTCTATTTTCGTAATACAGCTGTGAAATGGAAAAAAATCTCACCACACAGAAAAGTGGATGATGAAAGTGAAAATCAGAATACAGAGGTTTCGGGAACGAGAAATACACATAGTGCTTTTTTGGAAAATGCGATGATGGCAGCCAAGTAGCTGAAGTTGTTTGCACATCTGGACCTAGAACCCTAGAAGAAAAAGAAAGTATCTCCACTAAAAGAAAGACAGTGTGGATTTATGATTCTCAGTTACGTGAAGTAATCAATTCATAGTTGTTTTCTCAACTACCACACCATCATTCGCGGTTCTCGTTTCGTCCCGAAATCAAACAAGAAGTGTCTGTCCGTTTATGTTGATGGTCAGTATTTGGGAGTCAACTATCATCACGATATACTCGTAAGTTGCACGCAATCGTTTAGCTAACTTGACGTTCGCTACAGCGCCAACGTGATAGCAACTCAACTCCATTGCTCGATCTGACTCAGAAACACTCCGTTGAAGAATGACGTGTTTGCCAAGTCATCGTGGTTAGATAGACTTGTGCGGTTTCACGCATTGGATACTATGTATTCATGACGATGAAACGAATCTGAGCATATCGGATGATTTCGGAAAAATTGACCAAGTGAGGTGGAGGATTTGTATGAATAGAGTTTGCGCATCTATGCACAGACCTCAGTTTGATGGATTAGGCCCTAGTCTGTTAGTTGCAGAAAGTGTTGTCATTACGATCATTTATTCGCGGTCCAGATCATTCAATTTAAGTTAATAGACTTGTCTAAAAATAGAAAATCACTGCCGAATCCTCCATAATTTTGCTGTAATGTGATTGTGGAGACTGAAGTGAATGTTCGAATTAACCTGCCCACACGACATTGTAATGCTCAAAGTTTACCAGCCGGCCAAAAACATAGGTTATCAATCTGGGAAGATTAGTAGAAATTACACAACCTGGCCACAGAGGCAGGCACCGGGTAATACACTGGCGTGCATCTGCGACAGGATGTTATTCACGCAGGCGCTCAGTGCTGGTTGTGCCAAAGGAAAACATTTGCACTGGTAACTTCACTCAGCGCCGAACACATCCGTTGTTTGTCCATAGTGGTGTTGTTAAGGTCTTTCAAGAGTAGAACAAGAAATATTCTGCGTGTCATCAACATCATATTGTCCACTACGAAATACCCAATTGCTGACGTTCAAATAGCGGAGACGTGCACTTTATTCAATCATCCTAGTTTCCTGCTTCTCGTCTGAAGCGCTGCAGCGTAGTCAACTTATCTGACTCTGTTTCGCGTTTGTAACTAAACTCTTGCTCGGCAAACCTCGGCTGAACAAATAGCACTATTCACGATTGAAAATAGCTTCCATTCAGTATCTTGCTGTCAAACCTCGCAACAAATCATCCATTTATTGCCGAAAAACGAAACACCGTTCTAAAAGGAGATAAAAACCGGCAGGCCCTGTACTACGAATCGAATAGATTGCAGTTCCCAGAGCTCGCTTGTGTCTAAGTGACGACAAGTGGTAGGCTCTAAGTTGTTAACACTCCACCTTAAACTTGGAGACAGTAAACCAACAGGGTAACACAGTGTTGCCCTGAGATGGATAGCTTAAACGTGCCGTTCATTAACAGTCTAAATAATCTCGCTATTATCGACCATTTTCTCCAGCTGAACTTTCACCTCTATATTCCACATTAACAGAAACAACGCCACCTAAGAATTTCTATCCATACTTGGCTAGTCAGTGCTTCAAAAAGGTGTGAACAGGTGAACAGTGGTCTTTACTACAAAAAATACCCATGGAAATTACCTGCATTTGGCCCATCTACCGAAGGGCACATAGACCTGAATAGGCTGGACACAAAAGGAGAACTGCGAAAAACGGCTGGCAAACAGCGACTGCTCAATGATGCTCTCTATCAAAATACATTAATTTATCAGTACTACACCTCCCAGTACAATCCGAACTGACACAAAGCACTCCAAACCTGCACACAAAGACTACGGAAACCAGTATAAGAGGACCACAACACTGATCCCATGATAGTAAACAAACCTGCAATCTGGAGATCCTGGAGATTCGTCCACCATATCCGAGCTTCTGAGTGAACATTGCTCAGCTACACTTTCTTCAACACAGTTGGTGCATGTACTGGACGGACGAGAGAGTTCAGCCCTGGATTCAGAATCAGAGCAGACTAAGTCAGGTTCCACCGAAGACGCGGTAACGTCGAACATCTCATTAGCTTGTACATGTTGTTCACATGGAGCACATGCGTCCCAGTTCTCCGGAGGAGGACAGCTGAGTAAAAGAATTAGCATACAAACTACACTTGTACAAATTAAGACCTAAAGTTCAAACAAAAGTAATTAGTGTACATTAGGTGTGAAAACGTGACACAAGATGCAGACTCATAGCGTGCATTCCTAAGTTCGAAACATTTGGTATCGCTCACACGTATGAACATTTTATTTTAAAAAAACAAGCATTCCGAGAGATGGATCCATTTCGATCACTTTTATCATTCGCTTAACGTGGGACATGAACATCACAAACATTAGTGCAAAAATGTAAAATGTCTGTTCACAATATCTTCTATTCCCAATTAGTATGTCCCTTGCTTCCACACCTCGATGACATTTCTCCATAAGTATCGCTCTCTCTACTCTGCCGGTACTATCGGTAGGCTAAGCCCGTCCCACAGATGGTACCTCAAAATCCAAACACGTTCGACTTATACACTTTGAAAGCTTTCATTCCTGGATTTCCTTCGTCTTCCGGAGATAGTACTTCCGATAGAAGCCTGTCAATCGCCTCACGGATTGCTGTATACATCCTCCTCACTGCATGTAACCTTTTAAGATCACCCTTCAGTTCAACACTGTCAACTCCGGCGGCGTCCCTGTGGACCTCATCTGTATGTTGTCCTAGGGAGCATAGTAATATTCCCCATCCACATGACCGACTGTAAGTTCATACTCCTGCAGCCATATGAACCAAAAACCGGGCCCTTCTTGAGAGTCCTTTGGTGAGTTAATCCACTTCGAGAATTTGTGACTGGCGTCCACATGGAAACCTCGACCCAGCCAGCTAACCTTCATTATTCCGGGACTCACACTATCGTCAAATATTTTCTCTTCGTTGCTGAATAGTTTCGTTCGGCAAGCATTAATACCCGATTAGTGCATTCAACAACAACGCATTCCTCTTTCAGTAGGTTCTAGTCCCTAAGTCACTTGCATTTGTTGCGACGGTGAGGCACAGTCCAGTCACCGGTAATGCCAGTCAGTTGTTCCCTCCTCATCAATTATCGAGTTTCGACGAAAGCTTGACTGGCTCCTTCTAACCAGCGAGATCGGCAATCCTTCTGCAACAGCACGTATAATGAGCTCATGGAGTAACTGAATTTTTAATTTAGCGGATGTAGAACCCACGTAAACAAAAAACCGTCGCAGTGTCCTTTTTGAGGGCGACAGCTGATTAGCTTCAATCTTCGTTTCTGGAGTAGCGTTTGCACCTCACTCTAACCGACCTTGTGACCGAGTAGTACCACCGTTTGTTCCGTCACTTGTAACTATGGGCTATTGATCAGTGGGCCGGTTTCTGCGGTGATCTGCAGCTGAAACATACGTCGAATGCTCTACCGCATTGGCGCTGGGGATGACCATGTCTTCCCGCAAACAGCAGCATTGGGTGATCCGTCCAGCATCATAAGCATCAAACGTCCGAACGCAAAAAAGGCATGTGTTGGGGAGAGTCTATTTTCCTAAAATATGGTTTATTTTTCAAGATATCTTTCAAAAATAATTTTATCTTTTCGCGTCATAACGTGCTAAAATTTAATTTTGGTGCACGTTTCTCCTCCCATTTTTAATGTATCAATTCACGTGGGATTCTTCAAGGCCGTTCAAAGACTACATATGTAACGTGAAGTCGAAACCAGCAAGCGCGCATAGGTTAAATCTAATTTGTGTAACGGAGCGTGCTGCTGTGTTGTCGGCGCCGTTTTGGATTTCGTTTGTGTAAGTCGTGTGCATGGCTTACTGGGCCTTTGGCTCATGCTTCTTTCCTCTTACAGGACTGTTGCTGGAACCCCCTACTTCGGAAGAACGCTATCCCAGGGTGTCTCCAAGTTGCCCTAAAGTTGCTCCGCAGGCGTAACGGACAACCAGAGTAGAGACGGCCCGTTTGTATATTACATATATACGCAGACGCTGGTCTGCTATGTTAATTTTGGCTTGAGAGCAAACAAATTCTCGACTGAAGGTCTAAGTTTTCTGTGTTCTTCTGGGATTTTCGGGTTTCATTACGCTCTGTGCTACGTGTCCGTGATTCGTATAGTCATTATCGTTATCGTTGACCAACGGATCATAACACCACCCGACAGTCCAAATGGCCCACGTTTAGACCGATATTGTTTCCTCCCAATGCGAAAGGTGTTTTATCGCGATCCAGTTGCTTGATTCGCACTCGATAATGGCCCGACGACGAGTTCAACGCCATAAATTATCTGGCCTTCTATAGCTTATCGATCATTTCTGACACTGCTAGGACGGTCACGAACGTATTGATTGCAATCTCATCGAAGTCTGAAAACAAAAGGGACTTTGAAGCCTGATAGCCACAGCTTCAACAAACTGGATGATGCGTTTCCAGTTTTTCCGAAAAATCACAGAGAATGTGTCATAAACTTTTACTCTTTGTTTTGTTTGGATAATGTTACTCCGGAGAACATCACATGATTAACGTCTTCCCGCTATCTTATTCAGGTTCATCGAGGTAATGAACCGCTTCAAATGTTCTTTCATTTGCCGTTCCATTTCCGGCAGCAAGTTTATTGGAATTCTTCTGGAACCACATATTCGAAATCGCTTTTGCTCGATGAGGATTTCATGTTCAATGCAGTCACAATAGCCGTACGGGTCCTGATCCGTAGTAAAAAAATCTCAGAATTTACGTTACACTTCAATAGGCAACCGGCTGCGCGTTCGCTTCAATTTTTTCAAGCTGGTGTTTGCGGTTTCTCACTAGGAGAGCCCCATCATAATTCATTACGAGGTTATCACGTTTCAAATCAATCATTGCTTTAAAACGGTCAAGAAAATCCGCTCCCATTGTAGTCTGAGGCGAGCGGGGGGAAATGACGGAAGACCGTTTGACTACGTAATCGCCGATTCGGACATCATACTGTGCAAGACTAATAACTATCAAAGGAAATCCATCCACTACTGGAACGACCATTGCACACGACTGAAAAATCTCCATGATGTTGGTCTGATCAATAAAACGACTGCATATACGCCAATCAAACATCACTCTCAGCTTCCACTAATTTCTAATCTAATCTGAACCGCCATTCTATCCATCACAGCTACCACTGGGATTTTCCCCCAGAACAAACACACATCACAAGAGATTCATTTAATTAAGGCTTTTTTCTCGCACAGTAGGCAAAATTTCCAAGTCTTCGCATGAACCACACCTGCAGCGAAAAGGGCTACGAATACTACCCACTTTAATTACAATCAAAGCAACCATGTTCACCATAAACGTTTCGAAGACGATTCGGACAACACATGAATCCTAGGGAAAGACTGCTTAAAAATAGACGTAAATTAGATTCAAATCATCAAAAAGGGGAAAAGTCACCACAATCAATTAGACGCAACAGAGAGGTAAGTTATTTACAGCACCTGCAAAAAAGCCGAAAGCATCAATCCACGAAAAATACATCGGCAGACCAACATTAAAATAATATCAAACAGCCTCAATGTAATGCATAAACCAACCGAATTGTACGGCGAAAACAAGCATTCAGAAGACAGACAGGAAAAGCGGAATAAAAATTACCATCAGATTATATCTCACGGAACTCAGTAAAGTCAACACGTCTACAAATTTCAACTGTCAGCGTTCTCGAATCGTGCAAACATTTACAATCGTAAGAATCATGAGTGCACAAGCAATACCATGCTGTCCAAACTGAACAGAACTACACAAACCAGTCCAACCAACAATATGCAAAG
>JTDE01021058.1:13627-38811 GCA_014338405.1 Paragonimus skrjabini miyazakii
CCAAATTCCCTATATCAAACAATCCATGGACCGTAAACAGTTCAATGCGGCGGTACAAGACAAACAAAGAGCGAGTTCATGGGGAAGTTCGTAATGTTGATGCAGGGTTGATTACGTGTAATAATGCAAGAAACGTTCGGCCAGTAATTAATGTAATCAATACAGGGGGATATATGTATAGGACCTACAGTACGATAGTTTGACCAATGGAGTATAGGTATGGGGATCAGTTGAGCTTGGCATTGTGTACACGGCTGACAGGAGACGGTTGGCCGAGCGGTAGCATCGATGATCGTGGCGTGACAGTCCTGTGGTTCGATCCTCCAGGCGACCTCTTGCCATCCAACTATCAGTTTCAGTTGGAGTGATCCCAACACAACTTCCATTGATTCTGGCCAGAATCTACAAACTGGGTCTCGTTTTGTCGATCGCTGGGTCATTGACGCAGCTACGAGAAGGTTCCTTATTGCTTCTGTTGCCACGTAGTTCACATCGTGATCCACCGAAATAGCCGCAACGACAATGTCCTCGTTTTCCGTGATGCGCAAATCAGCCAACCGTGACAAAGCGTCCGCCTGCCCGATGCTGGTTTTTGACTGGTATTTGACGGTGAAATCGTAGCCAAGGCGCATAGTTGCCCAACGCTGGAGACGGTTCCCTGTATACATTGGAACGTCTTTCTTTGATCCAAAAACTGCAAACAGTGGGTTTGTGATCGGTCAACAGGGTGAAGTGACGTCCATACAGCATTTTGTGAAATTCCTTTACTGCGAATATAATTGCCAGTGCTTCCTTTCGATGCGTCCGTAATTCTTCTCTGCCCCCGTTGGCGTTCTGGATGCGTAAGCTATAGCCTTTTCAGGCCAATCCGGGAATTGATAGGATATAACTGCGCCAATACCGTAGTTTGAAGCATCCAATGTTACCACAATCTGCAAGGTAGGGTCAAAGTGGGTAAGGAGCAGATCCGAAGCAAGCATAGCCTTAACACGATCAAAGGCATTTTGACATTCAGCAGACTAGTTCCACACTGCATCCTTTCTCAAAAGTTGGTTTAGCGGCCCTCGGATATGGTGCATCGCAGGTAAGAAGATACTGTAGTGACTCACCAATCCTAGGAATGATCGCAAAGTTGAGACATCGGTTGGATGATGTATTCGATTAATTGCGTCGATATTGACTGGGTCAGGGCGGCGACCATGCTGGTCGATGATAAATCCAAAATGCTTGATCGAATACATAGGCATGTTGCATTTTTCAGCATGAAGATGAAATCCAAACTATCGAATTCGGCTGAGGACACGATCCATTTTTTCGTACAAATCATCAGGACTAGTACTCATCACAAGATTTAGTCGAGATAAGCTGCTACTCCAGGGGCGTTAGTCAGCATCGTGTCCATGATCTGTTGGAAGAATGCAGGCGCTTATTTCACTCCAAAAGGTAGACGGTGATACTGGAATAATTCCCGATGAGTGTTGATGGTCAGTAATTCTTTGGAATCCTCGTCGACTTCAACTTGTAGATAGGTTTCGGCCAGATCGAGTTTGGTAAAAATATATACTACCGTTGAGCTTCGCGAACAAGTCTTCAGGGACTGGAAGAGAATACTGATGGTCCTTCAGCACGGCATTTGATCCTGTAGAAAAATTTGCGCACAATCGGATACAACCGTTAATCTTCTTAACAATTACAATAGAAGCTGCCAAAGCGGAGTAATTGACTGGCTGGATAACCCAGGGTGTTTGAAGTCTGTCCAACTCTTTCTCCATAGTAGGTAGAGCAGCATACGGCACAGGTCGCTTTGGCCAGAAAACAGGTTCGACATCTGGACGTAGGCTCAATACTGTTTTCACTTTGGTAAACCAATCAAGGTTTTCCTCGAACACATCGGTGAATCTGTCTATCAGCTTCTTCGTCAGGTTCTGAAGAACGTGATTCGGTTTCTGATCTGCTAGCGGAGCCTGAACTTCTACGTTTCTGCACAACTGACTGAGTGGCATGTTCAACAGTTTCAGACGCTCATTCCAATCCAAGCCCAGAATATTCAGTTTCGAATGCTCAGCAAGATAGACCGTGCCACTTGTATAAGCATCACTGCATTCAATATCACAGTCTAACTCACCAATCAATGCCAGTTTTTCTCCAGGTTCCTCCTGGGCTGAATGTTCTGTTTTCTTGTACACCGGACGGCCAATGCTCTTTCACGTTTGTCGCGAAATTAGCATGGCATCAGAACCGGCGTCGAGCTGTAGGCGTACCGGGCTGTCGTTAATTTTCACCGACACGTACTTTCAGCGTGCAGCGAAGTAAGAGTTAAAGGTGACCAAAACGGAATTCAGCTTTGCACCCTGTCTTTCTTTCGGACGGTGGAAGTCGGAGTGTCAGGGTTGAACGGAAACACGTCTCCTTGTGCCTTAGTCGATTGCATTTTTGACAGTTGTGGTGCTTAAATGGACAGAACTGCACATAATGCCAATCGCCGCATTGTCATAATGCAGTTAGGGACTTCGATAAGGCTTTTGCACCTTGCTTCTCGGTTCATCGGTTGCGTGGCCACTGCGAAACGGCATGGACTGCAGGTAACCCCGACTGTTCAATCAAAGCTGTGCCATGTTTCAGACTGATCAGTCGTTGACACTCCGTTGTCACAGGTGCCAAACTCATGTCAGGGTCCTGTTCAATCTTGTTCAAAATTCTCGTATGAATGTCGCTATCTTGGGTGAACTGCAGACGAATATTAGACACTTGCACTGATCCTCTGTGATTGTCCTCAATTTGAACTTTTCACATTCTCGATTGACTGTACTTGCGCAAGTGACAAAGTCATCATGTTCATTTTTCACCAACGTTATGTATTGATGCCGAATGCTGAACAAGGATGACTGCTCTCCGAAAATATTCGTCAATATCTTTAGTGTCTCTTCAAAAATGAGATCACGAGGTTTCTTCGGCAAAATGAAGTCAATGTACCTCGAATGTCCCGTCGTACTGAGTTTACGAAGAAGCAATCACACCTGTCCTGTATCACTCATGTCAGTCAACTCCACTCAGAAGACATCTTCGTATCGGCTGAACCAAGATTAGTATGTCACTTCGGTATCGGCATCATGAACAAATTCAACGATGTCCTGCGTGATAGCGTCCGTCGTTGAACCCGGTTTGACGTTTAAATTTGCTGACATCATAGATAAGTTGGCGTTAATGCTTCGACTAATTCCAGTTAAGCCGCATCGAATTGCACCTGGTGATGCTGCTGGATCAGTTTCATTTCTTCCACTGAAATTGTCATTGTCCGCGTAGTTCAAGTATATAACACCCGAATTCGCCAATTATGGCATCACCGCCTTGGTTACGGGTTAATTCGCTTCACTCAGAACCGATAAGTCAGAAGAGACGCGGCAACATTGTTTGTTGGAAGACCGAGACAACATTAGGCCACAGAGGCAACAAATTTATAAAACGAAACTATCACCATAAATGGGCGGCAGACACAGAGCGATTCAAATGACACAGCCATATTGGCAGACAAGGTGCCAGAGCAAATCACGTTAAGAGGGACCTCGAGAAGGAACGCGAGAAAACACAGTCCAGATAGTGCACAGGTGTTCGATCGCACACCTGCAGTCTGATTGGAACAAAACCACCACCCACGTCCATACCATCCGAGTTGGGCCAGCCGACCGACGTGGCGTGGTGCGTCTCGGCTGTCTCGTCAGGATGTACGCCTCCTAACCGCGGGATGCGACACGCCACATAGATGGCACAACAAACGTTCGATCTCCCAGGAGTGGTCAATAAAAGTACTACATTCGAAGCGAATAAATCCGAGTGTCATACAACCCAACGGGTTAAACAGAAATATCCGGGAGACGAAGGTGAATAGACATTATTTTTTGATTACTTCTCACGAAAAACAGTAAAGTCAACACGTCAACAAATCTCAACTGTCAGCGTTCTCGAATCGTGCAAACATTTACAATCGTAAGAATCATGAGTGCACAAGCAATACCATGCTGTCCAAACTGAACAGAACTACACAAACCAGTCCAACCAACAATATGCAAAGCTGTTCGGAAGGTGAGCACAATCGCAATAAATTACTACCACATCGGGAAAACAGAAACACATGCGATTCAGAACAAAATGTTCAAACTGATTACAGCTCACCAACCTGCAAATCGGAGTTGACAGAGGTTCAGTCACCACCATGTCCGAATTTCTGCTCGGACAACTCCGTGCCAGCCTCTGCCCAACTTGAGCAGCAAAACTGATACACGCACTGCATGGAATGGACAATTCCGGTCGTATCTCCGAATCAAGACAGATTCGGACTGGTTCGGTCGAACAGGAAGCAGTGCCGACCGCGTCACTAGCCTGCACATGTAGCCCACATGAAGCACATTCGATCCAGTTCTTCACAGAAGGTGGTCTGTGTGAACAAATGCATGAACAAATTCTTCGATTAATAATTGTTAACATGAGAGCAGTCACGTGACTTCAAGAGGTTTCACCCGGTTGACGTATTTTAACAAATTTGCACTACGTCATGTATATTTCCACAAATCATCACCAGCCTGAACGACTGAAGCATCACCGTTGTCTGAAACAACTTGTACCGACACTGTAAATCAAACAGAATTCACAGGAGTGAGGGAAACGGGCAATGTTATGCACTGGCTAGAACTGACTCACAAAACCACTGGACATTGACAAACTGTGACGGCCTGAACGACATGATGAACAAATGGGCCAACTGGAGAATGTGTTGATCAAACCGAGAGAGTCACTCAAGTGCAGAGGTGTGTTACAGAGCGACCATTGATAAACCCGGGTCACCCTGGTCACCAGGTTAACTCTCTCTCTCTCTCCACAATAAAGGCATCCCGGTCCACGGTCAACCGACTTGGATTGGAACGATTAGATGTGAACCTGATTTGGCCAGGTTGTCCTAGACCCGAGCAGGCAGCCTATGAGCCACGCCGAATCATCTCAATATCGCTTATCCCACACTGTCTAGCACGGTCGTCGCGTCGTATATGCTGTGCCACAGAATCTGACGCATTCAGCACTGATTGCCTTTGTTAAAATATCACTTAAACACTCCCCAACCGACAATTTCACATATGGTATGGTAAATGAATTTGATAACCGCACCAACACTGTCCCAATCAACCCTGTTCCTGACTACCACGTTCATTCTCCTCATTGGTCACTCCTCGCATCCTGAGTAGCAGTTCATATGGACGCTCACAGTGTGCACACATAAAAACCTGTAAGTCCCTAAACTGCTGTAGTTTGGACGCCCTACTCATAGAAAGTAGATAATTACTGATTTTCACAAACAACCCAGGACGGGATTCAACGTATCATCCTGACACCACCCATATTATCCACTTGATGCGGATTTTACACTTCACGTCATTTATCTGGCTACTGACCAGTGCTAGACTGAATTGGATAGTAGCGTCAAGTCACAGTGGTCACAACCGCATCGGCTTGCTGCATTTGCTGTCGTCAGTCGCGTCAGCGCCGTTCGTTTCGGACGCCTTGGTGACACCTATGTTCTTATGTGTAATGTTCACTTATCTGGTTGTAATCCCCTCAGAGATGGTTGCACCCACTTATTATGCGTCTGACAACTGCAGCGATAGTGCTGTCATGAATGCCGTCAGTCGAATCTTGCTGCTCTTGTGAATTCCGTACGTGCTGCTGATAGAATTTGTCCTCTATTCGCGCGAGAGTTTCCTCTAAATTTTGTTTTATTTTTTTCTGGTTTCCCTCTTTTTGTGAATGTTACTTTCCTTCCGTCCTTTGGTATTCCCGTTTCGTGTTGCAATATTTTGGTTTGTTTTCAGTTCAGTCTATTTCTTGGTGGTAGGATGATGGTTTTTTGTTTTATTTAGCTTTCTTCCCTATATCCCGCTATCTGATGTAAACTGTATTCAACTTTCCGTGTTTTATCCACATGTATTTATCATATTTTCCCAAAATTACTTCAGATTCTGAAGACAAAAATTTTTCATATCCTGATTTACCACAACTCATTTAAAAGGAAGTATTTTACAATCAACCAACCTTTTGCGTGGAGTTACTGGAGGCTCATCCGCTACATCCAAACTCCTGAGTGAAAAATGTTCGACCGTAGTTTGTTCAGTCTTAGCGATCGGGCTGACGGATGCCGTGCCTGTTATTCGAAATTCGGATTGTGTTTCGGAGTCACTCACGGTTTGCATGTGTGTTGTCAAATTAGTGTTGACGGTTTCACCAACCGGTACATGTTGCTCACTCGGTGTATCCTTAATCCAGGCTCTCGGGGATTGAAGTCTTCATAGAGGAATTAGTGTGATGTGAAAGTATGAACTTTACAGTTATATGTAAGGTGGTGTGTGCATTAGGTTCATAAAGCGGTACATCATGTGGTGCCCTCTGGGGTAACATTTCGGTTATTAAAATTATACACAAACACATAATCAAGCTAGGGTATCAGAAAATTATCCATAACATAAATCATTAAGAGAGGAATCAAAAGAATAAACAGGGCAGCAGATATAAATAGCAGGCAACCGAAAAAAACGTGAAAAAAACTCTACAAATGTGACTGTATTTTCCAAACCGTAAATGTATCGCCTAGTAGCTGGATGTCAAAATTCACCCCTGTGCCTTCAAAAATTATTTGTTCTGATTCTGAGGCTACTTTGATAATCATCAGTCACGACTTACCGGTTCATCTGTTGTATCACGTTTATCTTTCCATTCTCCGTCTAATTAATTTGACGATTATTTCTATTCCTTGGGTCTCCATGCGGATGCAAGAAATTAGTTACATAACCAGGTGCGAAAAGAATGTACGTACTGTTACTAGGGATAAAATCACAAGACAATTGTCTACTAACCATTCTATATAAATTCACTGAAGGGGAACCAGTTTCAATGATCCCAGGTTGAAATGTGTTGTGGATTGACTATAAAAATAGAACAGCCCAGAAAATCTAATTTAAAGTGTCTTTTGTTAATACTCGCATAGACAGCACGATTCGGTTATATGAAATTAAGGTGATTGCTGCAAAGAATCTGCAGGTTTTTCGAAATTTGCTTTGCTGGTTTACTCAGAGAGACGTGGAACGAAGGCTATCATTAGGTCACCGTTTGCCAGTCTCTTTAATACATACCCTTGGTTTGCAGTATACTAACGGAACGGCGTAGGAGTGTATGCAATTAGGTCAGCTTCAGTGGAAGTATCACGAAAGAAAATAGTACCACGTGGTTGTTGTTCTGAACACATGCAGGTCACTTTTAACATATGGATCAACTATCCTCGTGGTTGTCTTTATCCGAATCGGTCTACGAAAGCGTTTGTGAGGTATGTGAATCAAGACGTACAACGCAGTTAAAAGGATGGTGTAATTTGGGAAATACCTACACAACCGTCGACCAACATCAACTCAATTAATCTGCAATGGTTCGGTCGGCATGTACCTTGAAAATCTATGGAATATAACCAAAAGATATCTGGATGTGAAGGCTGTAATCAACTGTGTGATATATAACTTGAAATTAACCAAATCTCTGACTGCTCGTCAGTAATCTAAAGCATCGCCTGGCAGGCCTAATGAGAATTCCGTTTGTCTAAGAAGACCTAATCGCGGAGTTATCGACTGAAGTTATTAGGCAGTAATTGTGTCTCCTATCAAAATGATCGGGCAACCTGACCATTATGTTTACACGTGATAATTTGGTCCTGCCTAGTGTGGGACCAATGACGCAGTGGTTAAAACATTAGTCTCATGAAATCGTGGCCGGAGTTCTAATCTCGGTCGTGGCAAGAATGTGCACTACTGATGAAATCTAACGAGAGCAAAACTCGAGTCTGGTGCTTATCTTTGAAGGCGGCTGGCTGTAAAGTCTGCCTGAATGCGAAGGCTACAATCAAATGTGAATGACACTCAACTTGAAAACAAAACAATAGTCACGACGTCCATTGACAACGGACTGGCGTGATTAGCACCCGGTTAGGCCAACTGATCACCTTTTGATAACCCACAGATATGTGGCTCAAATACTACTCAACACACCGGGTGGCTGACTGTAAATGTCATGTAATGTAAAGATTGTACATTTAGTAGATAATTCCTCATTTGCGAGTCCCATTTGCCGTTTATCTCACTCTCACTGGAGTCAGTAGATCCGTATGAAAGTCACGGGCATTTACAGTGACTGTGCAAAAGTTCAGTCTGCCTCACGATCATATATGATTTCAGTTTGGTTTGTAATGTAGCGTTTTGCCTATTGGTCAAAAATTTACCGTGAGTGAATTTTTTTAAAGGCAGCCCACCTGCGAGCTAAGCTTATTATTTCTACTGAGACCGGATGATAAAATCCTGAAAAACAAAACACCTGACAAGCATTCAAATCAAAGCAGTCATCGCCTAGTATAGTTTAGTGGGCGTTGCATCGAGTCCGTGTGAACTAACCTCCCTATCCTGTCAACTATCTCTTTATCAGCCCGGAGAAAAGGTTGAGGAAGCACATAGGTGGGTCCTTGAGTCACGACGGAATAGAACAGAATATTTTACAAATAAGGCTTGAACTATGTTTAGACATTGACCGAAAAATTTAAAAAAAAACTATTAAGTAGATGTCCGTCTCTGATTTCACAGATTTTCCCGGAGATCTCTACTTCGTTTGAGTGCGATGAGAGCAATTACCAAGCAGTCAACACATTGCTTGCCATTTGAGACGCATACGCGTCACCAGTGTTCTTGTACTCTAGGCTCAGCAAGATTCTCAGCAAGATTCGGTATTCACTGTGAAACCAACCCGTCATGACCAACTTTGAGCTTATTTTGGCTCACCAGAATGAGGTAAGTGGGATATGGTTCAAAATACCGAATTTTGTGTTTTATGAATGAAAGTTGGTGTACGCTAAACCGTCGACCTTGTGAGTCACACTTGAGAATGAATTCTTCACTGGTTGCATGTACGCGGTGAGTTTTGTTTTGCATAGGAGGTGACCACTATAATCAGAATGCCTATTTCCTGTCCATGGACCGAACCAGTGACAACCAATAACTGAACATTAGCCATGTGTTTTTCACACCTGTCAGTTCAGCATCGGGATTCAGACGGCGAGATTGAAACATGCTATCTGGCTTACTGAGAAATCATACTGGACCTCGAAAAGACCATAATTGGCAGTGTGTGACGCACCTACTTTAATTGCTATACTTCTGGACTCATGTGGTCCCGAATCACAGTCTCTCGACAGCACGTAACTAATTTTCGATCCAATCTGGATACTTTCTTGCATGCCACCTTTCAACGTCTTACCAAAACTAATTGAGTCTGATCAAGGTCGCCACTAGAAAAATGCCTAACGGGTTCTGAGTTTCCTGGATGCGTACTGCTTGTAAGTCGTGCAGTGCAATCACCCGCATATTGAGTTGTTTGGGGGTGAACACTGGATTCAACACATTAGTCGGGCTAAACGTTGACAGCAAATCTGACGGTCGATTATGTTCCCACGTCTGTATCCCGCCTGTTTTGTGAGTTAGATCGATCGAAGAATATTTGGCGCTCTATGTCCAGATACATCCGAAATGATCGTCCGAATGGGGCAACAACCTTGGTTTCAGCCACAGGGACGGCTGGGCATGACATGAGTTCGAATACTACCGGTTATCTCAGTCGTTGTCACGCAAACTAAATAGCCTTCTGAGTGTCAGTGAAATCCGGCACAGCAATATGACGGTTTGCCACTGCTTGCGCTCCAGGGTAATAGGAAGTCGAAAAAGCCAAGTTTTCCATCTAGAACCCGGCTGGCACGACCGTATACACTTGTCGTTTAATCAGAAGGGTTGTGTAGTGTTGGTTAAAGACATAAAACTAAGATCATTCGTCAGTCCAGATGAAGTTAAGACGTTTCTTGATGTGCAGCTGACAAGAAATTTGAAAAAAGAAAGGTTGGATTAATGTACAGGTAACTATTTTAACGAAAAACTCCCCAGTAGAGAACCAGTAACTTCGCCATCAGTAAGACGATCGATTGCGAGGGTCTAATAGACAGGCACCGTTAACAATCGTAGCATATCACTATTTGAGGCTAGGTGATACTGATCACAGAAATGAATGTCTAATGACTCAATCCATCAGCATATTGTGTAATAGGTTAGTATAATGCGGTTTGTTGTCGTGCTCCTTATACAAGATGCGACTATGCCGTAAACCCACTTGTATGCGTTTTTGAAACCTCTAACATTAGATAGTCTTGGCCGTTAGACCAGGTGCTGGTTGACATCTTTATGAGCAACGTCGAGAATAACAGGTGAGACGAAGTTACTAGAACAATTATTATCGACGACCGATGGATGGTTTTTTCTGCGCAGTGGACAAAACGGAAGATTTGCAGAAGCATTTGACCGTTTTTAACAAGGCGCCTAGGAATATCGTGTTTATTTTCGAACAAGAAACTGATGACCGTATGACATTTTTGGAAGTAAAATTAACAAGCGGAACAGATGGGTCGCTACATCGAGGTGTACATAGAAAGAAAACCTGTAACGGACAATATCTACACTCCAACAGCTATGCGTCGATTAGTATCGAACGGGGCCTTGCACGTTGCTTGACCAATAGAGCAAAAAGAGTTTGTACAGCAGGAGATAGAATTGGAGTTAAGCATATTACAGGGTATCCTACCTAATCATTGCTTATCCTAAAAATTGTATTATCAGTAGCATGCAAGAGACCAATGACAACTCCAATTCACATGATTGATAAGAAAAATGTTTACATACCACCTACTATGTTCCAAGTCCTGTGGTAGCGTTAAACTCAAAACGGGCAGTGCCAATTGATCTGAGAGATAATATTCCTAACAATGCTGCCTCATTTTTGATATTTCGTCCAGCATATACCGGTCGCAGCATTAGACGGTAATCGGAAAGAATTCGATCATCATATTTATAATCGAGCCAGTCATAATCCGATTACGCCACCCGGAGTTGCGTATTCAAACACAGTTCGTTCACACCTTGGGATCACGTGACAAAACATGTACATCCAACCCACGCAAGCATTTCATCCCGTCCCCCCAACCTACCCCAATTAGCACTGATTTTCTAAAACCTACCTCGTTCGTGAACAATACCCACGACAGAGTCCTGTTTGTGTCTCACCCGATCACCTTGTCCTTGTTCTAGTCTTGATCAATAACTTGACTTACTATTGCTTAATTGCATCAACCTAGGAGGAAAATTTATCCGAAACAGTTCTGTTCGCTGGAAAATTGGTTATCATGATTTCTACCGGGATTTTTAATCATATACACATTTAACACGCAATAATCACAAGGTGTGGCAAACGTCACAGTATGCGAAGGAAGAATATGGACGGATAAGGAAGAAATAGTTACACGCAGAGACTCGCAACACAAACGCAAGTCTTCCATTCTTCTCCATTTCGAACAGCATCCCCAACCAAAGGTATTGATTGTCCTTCGAACCCCAGCCAGGGGGCCAAGGGCTCCCTAATGAGGCAAGCCTCAGAATGAGTGCCTTCCCAGTACTATATAAACATGCTCGAATACAACCGCAACTCTCATTGACATGTTTAGTTCATCAATAGGCCACGCGCTTTTCCAAACTCTCTGAGATTAACCGTAAAGATTCGTTGGCCGAAGCAAGTTTACTTGTCATGTTTGGAAGTACACAGTTTTGAGGACGTTCTGACCTCTCCCGGGGAACACGAAGATAATCGCGGTCAGCAAATTTATTGCTCAAAGTGGCAGAACCGATGTTCATATGTCCTTGTCTCCATTCTTGTCCGTTTCGGTTGAGTGCAACTTTCAATCAATTGGAGTTAAAATTCATCGACATTTACTCGCTGTGTAAGGACAGGCCAGATATAGGTACACGTGGAGCATGCGTTTCCCGCATTCTCCTCAGTTGATCTCGCTAGAGCAACCGGCCAACAGACCGTGGAATTGAAACAGCCTCTAGGTCAGGCAAAACACCTAAGATCCAAGAGATAACTGCGGTGCAGCCAGCAACCGAGGATGCATGCCCCAGAAAATCGATGATCAGTAACTTCGGTCTAACTGAGAAGTCCTGACCATTGGATTAGCGATTGTATAGATCAGAGCTGCGATGATTATTCGAGCAACCTGGACACTATTCACACAAGCATGATGGCGAATGGTCGAAAGCGGTTACTGATGTCGGTTTTCACCCCTAACCGTGCTTAGTCACAATCCGTCCATTCCACCATTCTGCCAGGGCCACCAGTTAATCAGGATAGAGAATTCAACTCTCCGTGTGAAACGCAAACCTAACAACGGAACAGGCAAAACGTGATCACAGAACACTTCAATAGATTGATAATTTAAGCTAATGCCAATAGAATAATGTAATCTGCAGCATGTTCTCAGTGCTAGACGTATGAAAAACAACCAGTTAACCTGGTGTACGTTACAGTTACCAGCCACTGCTTTCCTCACCTCCCTAGATTGTCAGTGTTATTCCGGCGCCCGTACACACGGACTTCTTAGCAAGTTCATCTCCAACCATGACGGACCGCCTGTAATGGTCACTGAGCGTAACCTGCTGCCATGGTTGGATGGACGAACTCACTAAGAAATGATACTTCTGTTGGCTGTCCCCGTTGTTCGAGTAATGTAGATACAATCGCGAGGGACAGCGATAGACAACGATCGTTGATACAGCCGGACTACGTTTCCAACACCCAGCCTCCTGTGCGTAAAATCTACTAGACATTAGTATGTAGTTTGGCTCCGCTACTTAAACGCATCATTGTTAAAAAGCGCCTAAAAATAGCCATAAAATTACTCAAACACAGTCGTCCCATAAATGGACTCGACAAAACTGTGAAAACAGGCCGAGTATTGATTATTTACATCTCCCACAAGCCAGGTATTATTAGCAGTAGTACTAAGCCATGGTTTGCCTGAATGATCACTTTAAACGCCACCACGAAACACTGGTTGTTTATCAAAAAATTACAGCCAACGTGCAATTAAGCTGAATTCAGTTGGTCTTCTTCTGCTTCTCGCCAGTAACTTAGCACAGTCAGATATGTTAGGTCTTTAGATTTAGATAAATGAACCCGTCTACGAGTGGATGCAAACAAACTTCCAGTGAACAGACTGCACACATTGCCTTAAATAGCGTCTCTCCGGAGCAAAAAGAACCTCGACATGTCTATCTTGTCTTACTTGGTTGAGTGAAACTGACATAAAGACTCGCCCAGGGCATTTCGTATCTTCTATCCCATTCCGGTCATCGCGTCCAGAAAGTTCAACCGACGTATTCTCTATACAGCGCAGACGGTCGTAGCCCGACAATTCCACCCGAGCGTGGGAGCTCAAAAACAGATCGTCCACAATATGAGATTACCAAGGCCAAGCAGGTAAACACAACACAACATGTCCAACCCGAATAACGCCAAGTATCTATAGCCTACACCATCTACGGTCACAACCACAACAAGAACGTTCATCAAGTCGCTTTGTCCCATGTCTTAAGTTTCGAACAAAAAGCTTCCCAGTTATCGGTTATTGTTTTATATAATTGTGTAATCCCAAAGTATGGATACATTGAACACAGTTGTGCTGGCTGAAAATGAGTTCTCTTGAGATCTATTAGGAGATTTCAATATTCAAACGCTAGATCACTGTACAGAAAATGAAACCGGCTGTTAAACATTCCTAGTGAGCAACACCTCAATAAAACATGTAAACGAAGTAAGTCAGCTCAGCGGAAAATGAGTACAATCGAAAGATAGACACTCAACAGAATCCGGAATGCACCAGAAAGTAAGTCAACTTTTGAGTTAAAAGCTTCGTGAAGAATTAAGCTGCCTTATCAGCAGGCAAACAGAGTGCTGTATATTAGTGAATGCCAAGTCTAATAATAAACAGAACTAAATAAACGTGGAGTTCTCTGGGCTAATCAGCGGGATGACATAATGCCTGGTGACCATAAGAAAGTGAACAGACAGACTGAACCGGTTGCATGGAGATGCTGTAAGGCTGATTTCGGAATGATCTAACTAAACATCAGCGTTCAGGTGAGTGACTGAAGTTGGATGAAGATTTACACTACACACTCAGATGTTGTTGGCGGGTAGCAGCGGATTTTGGTTTTACATAAATTGAACATCACTTACAAATGGTCACAGCTGCCTCGTCCACATAAACAATTCACTCAATCCCTTACAAAAAGACATTGCTTTGAGTGTATTTATAATTTCGACTGTTCCAGTACACCCAGATTGTTCATCACATGTAAAAACCGGTCCGATAAGCTCGTTTTCGGTATATCATACTGAAACTAACTAAGGCACCATCAATATGACAGTAAATGTCAAGCGAGGATTAGGTGTTCTTCAACACACTGTGAAGTCAATTGAAACAACTTGCAAGAACCCGAAAACTCCAATGGAAACAGATGTGAACAGAAAACTATGGTTCCTTGTGTTGCACCATCACAAAATCCAAATGAATCACCTGAACGCTGCTTGCATAGAAGACGGCATTCAATAGCCACTGTGACCATATCAACAGCTTTGTAGAGATGAAACAAAAAAGAGATGTTAACAGATATCTATAGAATATATGATGCTGTCCTGAAAATCACTGCACCATTGTTGGTTGCTGAACTCAGAAACTCTGCTTCTCCTACCTGTGATCCCTGTTTTACTCAACAGATTAACTTTCAGTCACTGTGTCACTCTTACTACATTTGGTCTCATTCACTTCTTAATAATCCACTGTGGTGCAAGTGACCCTTCTTGACTGGACCTACTCGCGTGATGTTTGACCCTGCTAGGTCATCCCAAATTTGCTGATCGAAACGGTCGTCACAAAAGATTAAGGCTAGGTCGTCGTAGGTAATTGTATATCAGTTTAATAATTCAGTAGAAATGTTGTAGTCAAATCTTGGTTTGACTTTGAGGATTCGTCTTCATATTGAGCAACGCTCCACGATCAAATGGCGTGCCAAAGACCATCACCAACCGCTGAGTTACACACACACACACACACATTATCAGCTCAAAATTCGATGACATTCAGTGGTGCTTCCTAATTTTTTTCACGCACCTGGTTTGATTTAAGGTCGGAGTGAAGCGAAAGTCACCTAGCTCAATTAGGATAATCTCTTTCACCCGATCTACGTTGTCACATTTTTTACACTCCAGGACACTGAAATACTGCATCTTAGCGCATAACACATGCGTTTCAGAAGCCGGATGCTTAACCCTAGTCTTTGGACACGGCAAAACAATTATTAGGTCCTCAAATATCAATTTCCATAAACCACCGTGTTTTATTTGTCTTGAGGATGCCACATTCTAAACAAGCTCGTTGACCATAAGTTCACTTCGGATGCACTATTAGTCTCAAATAAGACCATATTTTTTTATCACATCGAAACACATTGACATTTTCTGTTACCGTATGGACTTTGATCATCTGACTAAACAATATAGCAAAGCATGAACGGGACACAACAAAAACGTAGCCAACCTGCCGCAGTTCTCATGCTCTTGATAATGCATTCACACCGTTGCTGTACAGACGTATTACTCACGCAACGGACAAGACTAAGACTAACGTAGACCCGCTTCATAGGTAGGTATCTCGGAAGTCAATCAAAATTCAAAATTGCATATAAGCCAGTTTGATAAACTGTTTTGTATTGTAGCGTTCAGGCGTGAATACTCTGTCGTTCATGGGAGTAATGCTGACTGGGACCTCGATAACCCGGTACTAGCCTTACAGGATGAATCAACGATGGACAATGATCTTTCAAACCGACAAGCCCATCGCATTGAAGTTCAACTTAATGAAGACGCGCAAGTACTATTTATAACAACGCACAACAGATTAATACACATGCTGGCGTAGAAAGTGTGACCAATTTTGCTAAAAATTCAGGCAATCCGGACATCAACCCAATCAAAATCTTTTGCATACTGTTGGCCTGATAAGCCTACAAAGATGGCGGACTGTACAGTTTAAATGTCCAATCAGACAACTCTCTGGAACTAATGAAATACTCTCTTAGCCCTGTTATCTCTGTATCGCTTTCAAAAACCTTACATCGAAGTTTGCAACCTAAACAGAAGGTGTACGGCTTGCTAGGTCACCTCAAGTAATACTCTTATAGCGTATGTCAGTCATTTTTGAATTCATTGTGAGGAGAGCATTAATAATAACATTATCATGAAGTATTCTAGGTATTCTGATTAGTGGTGACTTCAGATAATGAGCCGTATAGAAAAATCTGCTATCTATATGGCATGTTGAAAAAACTAAGTCTAAAAATAGGTATGTGGTTGCCATAGATGCTAGTTCTCTGGCAACCGCCATCGTGGACAGTCATGTAAACATAAAAATCTACATTGTGAAGATGCAGAAAGGAAGCAATCAAAATACTGACCCTATCGACTAGCTAACATACTACCAGTATTTCACATCAGTTACACTGAGGACCCGCAATGCATCAGAATGAAGTACCGTCTGTCTACTGCGTACAACTCACTCTGGTTCCCTTTCATCAGCAGTAGTACAATCCGGCTTGAGCGTCGTTTCATTCTGGACAGGAGTTTGTCCATCATCATTTGTCGTGGCCACATTCGTTTCGGTAGTCGGATTTACATATGTACAGTGGTACAATGGTATCATGGGTGGCATCAGTAGTGTTGGCTGACCATTCACCCAAGTAACGGCACAGTGGAGCATCATTTCGGTTCTCCTATTGACGGCTAACCGGCACCTATCGTTTGAAATCGGTAAGCTTCCTACGCCCACTCCATCGATCTGAACGCTCTGGATGGCAATTCATCGATTAAGCAAGGCGGACCGATTGGGAGGTCAACTGTTCTGTCTCGACTAATCACCGTAATGGCCGCTTCCTGATTGGATTGCCAATCTGGCCAATCAGAAGGATACGTGTTGGGCCGAGACATGTTACTGTCTCGATTGGTTGTCGATCTTGGTCCATGCGGTCGCCATCACCTTCGTTGCGTCAGTTGTGGTCACTCACAAACTGTCAAGTTCAAACCGGCAAACCGGTCTCGTTTCGCGACGGTTTATTGGCGCACCAGAGGCGTCACGAGACGGACACCTGCGACTGTGAACCTGGGTGGAATTTTCTACTCTGCTGCTCATGATACGACACTGAAGTCGGAATTGCTTGTTATGCTAGCCACGGAATCAAGTGGATGGGCTCGATATTTGTTTTTCGTCCAACCAATATTGAGTACTAATGACAATAGACTGCGACGCCATGTTTGCTGTCCAGTGCTCTCCACGATCAGGTTGTCTGTACAACCGTTTGTCCTAGGCCCAGAAATGGAGTTTAATTTCACCAGTGCACACACTACGCCATGCGCCTAAAGAGCACGGGTGACGTATAGTTAGATGCGTTGAGCATTCCGGACACAGCAGAATTCGCACAGAATGACGGAGTCGCACCATGGTTTCAGCCCCAAGGTTGTGTAGGTGAAATGCACAGTGTTCCGCCATTTCCACCCTATATTTCTACCGACAAAATACACAGTATCATCAGTTCAACGACAGCATCGCCCAAGTTGCTGAGCTTTGAACAACGAAGGTGATCTTATTTTTATCTAGATGGGAAGTTCGCCTATTGAGAGGAATGCCAGTACGAACCGGCAGACACTACTCATCTATCTGTACATTGGTCAGGCTCATCATAAGCGTTGACCTTTGAGGACTGCTTAAACTCTGTTGGACGCTTTTTTTTAGATCCGACTGAAGTCCATAGTTTACCACCTACGACATCAATCCCTTAATAGACTAAACAAATAAACTTCGCAGAACAGTCTTGTGGAACAAACAGGAACGTTCATCCATAGGGGAGTTATACAACTGCCCTGGTAATGAATGACGGGATTTTGAGCGGTCACTGCAGAATCTAAAGATCATTATGTTAAGGACAGAAAACAGTCTCCTTAACCTTAGAACGACTTCAATTTTCAGTGTATAGAACGGCCCCATATTGTCAATTAGTGTACTTTAAAATAACTGGAATTACTGCTTAAAAATTCCAGTGGTAACAATTAGGATTTGGTTAACTAGGTCTGGACAATTACCATAGGCCAATAAATCCAGTGTAGTGATGAGGAGCGATCGTACTGTACTACTCACACCACTGCTTTTCAGTAGTGGGGCCAGAGCATATATTTTAATGTTGAAGTAACCGCATGAGAAATACAAGAAGAAACATCGGAATGCAACATCGCATGAAATGGTTTTTGGTACGTAAAGGAACTGAGCATTGGTGTATGTGGCAACCGTGACGTTCTTGGCCCAGTACCTTGCGCAGATTAGTGTTTTTGTTTGTTGTCTTATTTAAACGCAAAACAAATGTGTTGCTTTCCTGAACAAAATAACCCTTGCGCCATCGGCGTTCTAGGCTCAAAACAGTTGGTGCTGTGAACAGGAATGGCGAATGAAGACCCCGTAGCTGCAGCCGTTCGAGGATGGGGACCTCCAGAATTTCCTGGAGGAATTCGAGGACGTGGCGGGGATCGTGAGAGTGTAGACCGAACGGGCGAGGCTGGCGATGCTGCGGATGCTGTTCAGGGGTAGGGTGAAGGCGGTGCTAGAGTCGGCGCGAACAGCCTATGAGGCGGTTCAGGAGCGCCCGGCTTGCACCAAGAAGCGACGCCCTTTTTATGTGATGTCTCTGCGGGCAGCGTTGTCAAGAGCCCTGTCACATTTGAACCAGGACTCAGAGTAATTCATGCTGACAGATTAGTTCTTGGATGGGATGCCACCAGCAGTCCAGGATCAGCTAAGGGTGACTCTCATCGCACACTCGATAACGGTGGAACAGCTAACTGATGTGGCTCGACAATTGCTAGCAGAAAACTACCCGACACTCAAGGAGCTGAAGGCAGGTGAACTGAATGATCTTCGATGCGCAGTGGAAAAGTTTACACAGAAAATGGTGGTTTTGAAAATGAGGAAAGAGGATAGCCTTAGCGACGTTTGCTATTGATACGTGGACACTGGAGAACATTTTGCTAACTTGGTAAAGAAAATGGCATGCTTAAATGTACGTTTCAATGATTGTCTTTTGTCTGGGTAAGAAGATCCGGTAATACGGGCAGTTGATACGACGGCATTTCAGGTTAGGTTGGAAATCAATGATGGCTCAGAGTGCTGTTTGATTGGCACTGGGGCCACGATTTCATTGATTGGGCCGAGGCCAGAAAAGATTGTTCAGCCGTATGCGATGGTCGTTCGAACAGTCGGTGGGTTTGTTCTCAAAGTGAATGGCCTTGCAGAATATGATATCCGAATCGATGGTCACGTAGTCAAACAAACTTTCGTCGTTTCCCTCGACGCACGCCAGACCATATGGGAGCGGATTTTATTGACTGCGCTTAGGTCGTGATTGATTTGAAGCATGATAAACTCGTAACGAAGTATTGTGTGGTTCCACTGATGAGAAAACGCAAACTCCTGCTTGGACAACTTGAAACATATGCACCCAAAGCGATATCAACTTGTGACAACCGGTGATACGCAAGTTCCCAAAGCTGTTCACCACGGATTATGATCTATATGGCTATTTTGACTACAGTGTACGCGAAATCTCCATCAAGCCAGACCGATTTCGACTATTCGGCCCCAGAAGTCCGCCAGTACACCTGCAGCCGGAAAATAAGCGACAAATGAAGGACATGCTGAAGGAGGAAATCACTGAGGAAGCCGATAGCCGGTTCAATTCTCTCGTCTTATTGGTGAGGAAGCCCAACCGTAAATTTCAGTTTTGTGTTGACTTCAGACGATTCAATGAAATTACAGTCAATAAAGTCGTAGCGGTCCCAGCGGTGACAGAGATTTTCGATAAGCTACAGAACGCCAAGATATTTACAGTGTTAGACATGCGGTCTGGATATTGGCAGGTTCCAATCAAGCAATCGGACCGAGACAATACAGCCTTCACAGTGGGAGAATAGCAATGCCGCCTCAAACGTATGCCGTTCGGATTGGCAGGCGCCTCTTCCACGTCCAGACGACTGTTGCTAAAGGAGCTAGACGAATTAGACAATACTGTTGTCTATGGAGACGATATAGTCGTCCACAGCGCGAATGAGACGGTGCATACAGGACACGTTTCAGCTGTGTTGTAGAAGATTGATCAAACCGGCTTATGGATCAACAGTTCTAATTCTTAACTGGCGAAACGAATGGTATTGTTACTCGGCCACAAAGTCGGTCAGGGTGAGGTTCAACCATTGCCCGAGAAACTGTTGGCGATCGATCGGACGTTGCAACAGTTTCTCGGTTGCGTCGGATTCTACGGCCATTTCATCAAAAATTAGCAAGCGGATTATACGAAATTCTGAAGAAATATTGTCGATTTCACTGAACAGAAGAAGCCAATCAAGCGTTTGTCCAGATCCACCAACTGATGAAGGAAGGACGGCTGACCCTGAAGTTGCCAATGACTGGACAGAGCTTCGTTGTCGCAACAGATGCGAGCGACGCATGATTCGGCGCTGTACTGAAACAGGAAGGTGGGGTAGTGGAATATACCAATCGAGTATTAACTCCTACTGAACGAAACTACTCAACGACGGAGAAGGAGTGTTTGACGATCGTATGGGCCTTGGGAAAATGGGGGCCGTACTTGCTCGTTCGACGTTTCCATGTGGAGACCGACCGCAAGCCGTTGGAGTGGATTAAACCAGCAAAGGACTCTCGAGGAATGTTGGTTCGTTGAGCGTTGCGATTACAAGGGCATGATTTCACAAATCGTCCTATGTGCGAGCATGCCAACAATGTCAGCTGTTGAAGAGCACTAACCATTCCAGTCAGTATCCCACACAACCAATTCCGGTCAGTGACATTGGGGAATTATGGTCGGTGCATGTGATGGTCCCCTTCCCAGTAACCACGTACGCAAATCAATACACCATAGTTACGACTGGACATTTCACAAGATGGATCGAAGCAGCCGCTAAAACCCTATCAGCGTGCATGCACTGTATGCAGGGCGGTGATGGAACGCATCGTTGCAGATCACGGGATATCGCGAAGCATATTGGCTGTTCAAGGTCCCGTCTTCGCAAGTGAAGAGTTTCGGAACTGTTTGGAGCGCTTGGGAATCAAGAACGTTGAACGATGGCTCATCCGTTTGCCCCTTACACCACCCCGCCCAGTTCCATCAACAGTCACGTTTAGCAACATTTTATCCTAGTTTGTTAACATATAACAACAACCCGCATGATGCGAATGTTTTGTGTCGACTGAAACCAAACGGCCTTCGCATCCTGGATATATCGTTCTTCAGAACGAAAACGATTTCCGGAGAAGAAAGCATCCCAATCTGGACAACATTTCTGGACGAGCTGTCCAAGTCGAACCCCATAAAGCAACAAGTTACCTTCAACATGGATAAGCTGGTCAAATAATACATGTTGACAAGACGTGGAACGACACTGCTCAGTAACGAGGTCACAAAACTGAAAGGTTCCAGGCAGCGCTTATAGCTTTAACAGTATAACTACAGTACGTTACGCCGGAGTCCACAAATAGGGCGATAAAAAATTCACAGCATGACGTGCTTCAGACTCTGTAGAAAAATGGTTAGGTTTTGATCCATCTTTTAGTGGCTTGTAAATCCGTCTCGCCCGTGAACGTAGCTTCTTAGTGTTTATACTTTGGCAAAAAATTATAGTGACGGCACAATCCGTCAGGGAAATATCGTAGTTTTTTACTTTGTCCATCTGCACTCACCGGCGCATGCTGATTCCCAATCTAGTAGGTGGGACTACATGCGTTTAGCCAGTTTCTGATCCCGTTCCTGAGACCTTTTTAAGGTTGTCAACGCCATGGGGTTGATAGTGTCAGTCGGATATCCGTGCTTTGGTCGACCAATGAAATGACGAACGGTTAATGGATCGATAGGCCGCATCTGCGCAGAACGAAATTCAAATAGACTTTCGCATGGAATAAATCGCGCGCTCACACATACCGTAAATGTTACTCGGGTTAATTGTCAGTTCACGGGACTTTTCTATCCGATCAAGGGAATAACGCTATTGTTGGAAAGTGCTTGAAATCGACTTTTGCTTGGAACTGAAAGTTTCGTTGTGATTGACGATGCACAAGTTTGCGCGCATGGTTATGCGGGTTGAACAACGAGGAAGTGCTCTGAAGATGTAGTGTTAAAACGCTGCGGTCAATGCGTGAGTTATAGATACCACTAGGTGGCGCTTCGAAACTGTAATCAAACGAATCGAGACTGAGTCCATTAGGAACTGGTGGCACAGAGGAAACCCACGTAAAATCGATGCTCTAAAATTTACATCCGCCCACTGTCCGCTCAATCGACAGGTTTGAGTGTTTATAGTGGATCAAAAGGTACATTGCGTAAGCAAGTCCGTTTCTGATACGAATGCTCAGTTGCGTTTGTTAGCGGCAACCTGCGAAGATGAGGTTAATGAGAACTGAATGATTTTGAAACGCAATAGTTCACACCGGAAAAAAACAGGTGTATTCGTCACGAATAAGTTTCGTGTCAGGTCGTGCGCGGTTACACATAAATATGGAATAATGAATGTTTAATAAGCGTTTGATAAGATGGGCGCATTTAACACTTAGACTTATTGGTTTTCGTATTATAGACAGTTATGTGTTACTGGATTCCGGAATTTTACACATTAAGGAGAAAAATGAGTCGATGCATGCGAAGTCTCATTTGCTCGCATTCGTAACGTATTCACAAAAGGTCATACCACACAACGGTTCATTCTACATCATGCGACAAGTGCTCGGAATATGGAAACTTGGAAATTCACTAAACTTTCAGATCACTGGTGCAAACGTCAAGCTGTTGCCATCCGATCAGCACGGCTGTAAATTTCTCAAGTTGAACGGCAAGTCGTCAGATATGAACGAAGGTTAGGACGTCCTCTGAAGTCTCCACATGTCACGGACAACCTACGTCACACTAGATTTTTTTCGGAACAAATTCTATGCATTTAGGTTAGACCCAATCGTTAGGGCTTTGGTTGAATTTGAACCAGCGACAGAAGGACCATGTCGAAACCCGGTCAATGCTTTCCAAGCTGAGCTACGAAACCACACTGAGAGCTCGAATGTTTCACTGTTGGACTCGGTTACTCACCCAGCTCACTGCCTCACATGGAATCCAGGGAGATCGACTGCTTCGGCAGGATATCTCAAACAGTTCACACCGGAATTCATCAACGTCACTGCTGAACATGGAAACTGTATTACTGCTGAGTATTTTGGCAGAATTGATTACTCAGATGAGACCTAAATCATACACAGTCGGTAATTTGAGTTATTAGTAGCGTTAAAGACTTGAGGCAGAATCTTTGTCACACCAGTTGCATGCTTGATAGTACTTAAGAAAAGCTAAACTTTGTCAACGAAATGTAACATAAGTGTTTTACCAGTGTTCGTGGCTAGTGAAAAACGAATAGAATGAACAACTGGGTGCCCGTAAAAGACCATTACGAAGCACCGCAGTTGACAGGAAACCACTTTCATAGCTATCTACCTATC
Source organism: Paragonimus skrjabini miyazakii (assembly GCA_014338405.1). NCBI lineage: Eukaryota > Metazoa > Platyhelminthes > Trematoda > Plagiorchiida > Troglotrematidae > Paragonimus > Paragonimus skrjabini miyazakii. Next base: position 37,224 of record JTDE01021058.1, read on the forward strand.
CTGATACTGTGCCCATATCCGATTAGATAAGCGCCTGACGACAAGACCGTAACGGGACCATTAAATTTTAGTTGAAACACTGGGTTCCCTTTAATAACTTCATCAATGCAGTAAGAAGACATATGTTGCGATATGTTAACATTTCGTTTACTCTCATCAGTCGCAAACGTAAAACATGCGGGTTATATATGGCACAAAAATAGAGATAGACAGGGTACGGACACGCATATAGTCACACCACACATTATGTTCTCACCACCACGGCAACCTTATGGGTTATTTCAGCCACTTTTGTGCACACCGCGCCGGCTGGTGAGTTCTAATCAACACGGCTTTGCTAAAGGCCAGTAGCTTCGGGTTCTTTTGATGTAACAGTATTTTAAACGATCTAAGTGGGTCAATCTGGTGACCTGTTATCATGAGGTGTCTGGCAATCGATGATGCGAGCTTCGAGTAACTGATTCACCGATCTCAGATTGTTGTGTCATGTGTTGTTTCAACCAGTTCGGGACGTGTTCTGCCATTCGTTGAGATAGCTGTCGATCTGTTCTGCCTACGTAAATGTCACCGCAACTGCAAGTGAACTGATAAACAACGTGAGAGACATATTGATCAGACAAACTGCATTCGTGATTGTGTAGAACGGGTCCTATGTTGGTTTGAACCAGACATAATTGGGCAACTGCGTACGTATGCCAGATGATCACCTTTGCATTGCAAAAGTAAGAATATGTCTTTCTTTTAAACGGTTTGCACTGGCTTATTGCGTTTGTTCATCCTGCTATGAATTTCAGTGAACTTTTCAGGATATCCTTGTGTCAGCAACGTGTTCCTCAGCATTTCTTGTTTTATCTGCAGCCTGTCGCGTGTGCAAATATGTCTTGCCCTATGAAATAGGGTTTTGACCAAACCCCGGTTATATGCTATCGGAGCAAAGCTGGAGAACTGGAGATATTGTCCGTCCCACGTTGCTTTGCGATGAACCGATCGCTGCAATGTTCACTCTCCACGCCTAGTGATGAGCACATCTAAGAATGCTAAACTGCCGCTTAATTCCCTTTCGTGAGACAAGGATAGGTTCGCATGAATAGAGTTAAGAAGATTGAAAAATAAATCAAAATGTTCAGTGTCCATAAAAATCGAAATATTATCAACATACCGTTTGTACAATAAAGCTTTAGTAATATTATGTGAGACCTGCCGTTCAATCATTCCCAAGAAGATGTCGGCTAATGTTGGGCCTAACGGACTACCTATAGCCACTCCACCTACTTGTCTATAAGAAAGTCCTTCAAAACTGAACTTGACATTTTTGTACACAGTAAAATGAGATCCTTAAGATACTAAAGTGGAATACCTGTAGAATCTGTCAGGATTCACGGCTATACGCAGTCTATCGGGGCGGTTGTAAACCTCTTGATTCAGGGCAGAACAAGACGGAATGTTGAAGGTTTACTCAGATAAAACTGGTTCTGTACATAAATAAGCAACGGTTAGCAAATTATACAACTTACAACCAAGTGAACTCTGTGCACGGAATTTAACCGTCAGCAAATATGAATCAATAACACGGTAGCGTGAACAGTTC
>JTDE01021059.1:7673-24137 GCA_014338405.1 Paragonimus skrjabini miyazakii
CACAGATGGTTAGTCCGTCATTCGGATAGCGCATTTTCTCCGTTGTCGCAGATGAAGCTGTTTTCTAACTGTGGCGTTTGTGGTGTCATGATACTGTCAGATGAATCGTGCAAGTTTACATAACCGTGTCTTAACTACGCTAGTATTGTCATCATTCAGTCTTTAGATACTCGCTAGTAAGGTCAGCTTACCTAACGTCGGACATTTTTATATCAGCTAGCCTGCAACCTAGTGGTGCGCACAGCGCTACAGAATCTTTGCTGGTAACTGTAAACCAGTGCTCATAGAACTTCTCCTTAAGGCGGATGTTTATTTATTGTATAGCATGACAGCAAACACGTTACTGTTTGGCATTTTGAAATATGTGTCAAGTGTAAACCGCGTAATTAAACATAGGCCCACTACACTGTGTGATATTCACAATTGGTATCCTTTTTTATGGGTTTCAGCGAAAAGTAAGCATCGCTTTTCTGGTAACCAGGAAATTTCTGCCGATGGCGAATTTTAACACCCGGTATTCTGTACCTTTACTAATTTTTTCGCAGCCTAGTGTTATATATCTATAGGTCACTACTGTAAAACGTTCTGACAAATTTTTACCACCGACGTTGATTTTTCTGTATTGCGTTAATTTTAGCACTTAAGTTTCATTGTCTCCTCGTTTATGAACGTTGTTCCATAAGTACTGGTCTTGCGTTCGAGTATGTCCTACACTGAACATCCTTCCGTTTATTCATTGCTTCTGTTGTCGACATAGAATAACCGGTAGCTATTGAATCTTTTTTTTCTTCAGCTGGCTCCACGCAAACTGAACATTTGTGACCCTCGACGTTCCAGCGCAGACTTCTGCAAAGCACAGTACAGCGTGGTCAAATAGACATCAGACGATCTGTAAAAAGCCAACTGCCAAATCGGACCACTCATTGCCTCGTTGGTTTTTAAATTGTTGAATTCCTGAAGCACCCGCTATCCCCACTGAGACTGGAAGACGGCCAGTAAGTATACGTGGACATTCTTCAATGTGATTTTTCTTGTTTATTCATTTTTTCCAAATATAGTCTTTTGCAATTAAGGCTCTTTTAATCGGACTGCTTATGCCGTAGCTTTTACTTAGCCGTGTCACGGCGCCACTTCGGTCATACTGTCGCAAGTTATTTTCCTCAAAGTAGTTTCTTAGTTTGGATATCAACTGTTAATCGTACCGTATCATTCTGGGCTCTAGCCACCTCAGCAGCTTTTGTCTGAGTTTCGAGGGCCTAGTGTTTGGCCCGGTGTGGCACACGGCAGCCAACCCGTAGGATAAAAACTGAAGCGTCTAGTTAACACAGCGTCCAAACACAATTGAATCCGTTATGTCAATTTTGAGTCAGTTTGGCAGTATCCTTCGCACTTGCTGTCCGTGATTTCGCCAGCTGGCACATATTTAGGGGCTTTTAAGCTTATACTTACGTTACTCAAGTTTTCGATTTCTACGTCACAGTGCTACACGGTGCTGCTACCATTCCCATCGCTGGTGCTTGAGTCTGTAGGCAGTACTTAGGTTCTTCGATGTTTCTTGTGTTATATTCTGTTCGAGTTCGCACCTGGTCAGTTTTTCATGCTTTGATCAGCACTCCTTTTACAACCGGTAGCTTTTGCTTTTAAATTGAATAAGAAACATTAGTAAATAAACCGGATGTCCCACCTATTTTAGGGAACAAACTTTAGAGGCCCCAATTAATGTTCTTTATTTTAACGCGTAACTAATTCCGTTGAACCAAGTAGATCGTTTTTTTTTTTGTAATTGTAAGTCACGGATTTCTGTTAACGCTTGAACAAACTGTTTAGGTGATACTGTAACTTAGGTGAGATATTTTTAAAGGATAACGACACGGCTTGCCAATCATAAGGGCGTCCACTCAAACTCTGGCTGTCACAAAATCTACCTTGTTCAAGATAGTTTATTAGTAGCTAGCCAATATGAGTCCAACAAATCACATGGTAACAAGCATTTCGTGTTGGTGAAGCCGGAAAGCCACTTTCAGCTGCAGCATCCACTCGCAACGATGACAGAAAGTTATCTGGTTTTATACATTTTTATGATGGTAATTTCGGCCGTTCTTTCTGATAGCACCTTTCCCGAAACAATGTCTGTGATCGCACCCAGACATCTGTCGATGCCCAACACAATGTCAGCTATTGAAACGAGTCGGAATTCGGTATCATATCGCATCACGTCTCACTCCAAGTTATCCCGCCAGCTTCAGCATCCTCACGTTACGCTGATTGAATACAAAACTGCCCGTTTCCTCATAACCGATCAGCCAAGCGCCAATAACATGGAAACCTTCATACATGTGAGTTGTCTTGTTAAAATGGATTTCATTGCATTTCACTTTATGTATACATATCGTTTGCTTATATATTTGGTCATCTTTAGGACAGGGTGGTTGTTTGAGTATGTTATCCGGATCTACTCAACTCAGGCTTCACAATGCCTTCACAGTTTTTTGTACACGGAAAGCTTGTAGCATGTTCCTGCAGGCTACAAAGGCTTTGGTTATGCAAGACAACTTCTCGGTACGATCGATACCTACAAAATTTGGCTCGTTTAATCTGATCTTCTGTTTGCCTACAAAGTGTTGGCGCCTTGACGTTGTATGTTTGAATATAGACGTATCTATTTTTAGTTGTCAGGTCCCCTTCCCGCCCCCTTTTTCTTCTCTCTTCCTATATGTTTTTTTTTTCCTTCGCGGTTGTATGGCAATTAAGCATCGGTGTGAATCACTGATGTATTGCTGTCTATGGTGACGAGGGTGATTTTCTGCGGGCTGAGAAAGTCACCGGATTACGGGAATTCCAGGTATTTCTTTCAACGACCTTAACGGTAAAAGTGAAGGAGTAAAGGACGTAGTTTAATACAGGTTGCTTGGTGCTAAGTCAGTTGCAAGACCTTTTTCACCTAACTGATGCCTATTCGCCTAAATCCTGTGGTCATTTGTATTTTGCGACCATTTTTGTGCCTTTGCATCCGCTTGTTTAAATGTTGCCGATTTTCTTTCCGCTGACTCGTCTGCGACCTTCAGCCTCGACAGACTTCACAAATATACCGTTTTCGACACACGAGCCATCTTGATCGATCAAGTGCATGTTTCTAACCTTCCAGTGTTGATTAATTTCAGAAGGCTTGTTCGTTGTTTTCGATCCGAAACGATTTCAGGGTCACACTTCACAGTTTCTTCCGGGACAATAGCTTGACCACATACAAAGATTTAAGGGAAAATAGAAGTGAAAACAGTTACATGCGGTGTTTGGTATTGATCGAACTTCACATCGATAAGTAGTTTGGTAAATCCGGTAATTTATAAGAGACCCAGTTGGACTTCGGCTGGATTCGAACTAACGACAGAAACAACATGGTTATTCATCAGTAACAGTGTCAGTGCTCATCGGTGGCGTTGGTGGATTACAGCGTGAACTGATCGAGAAATCCTGCTTGGTCAGTCAATCGGCTGGATAATTTGGTGGATTTCGTAGGACACAGTATGTTGGATTGGTAACTAGGTCCAAATGTGAAACTTCTGAGCTTCCGACGTGACTCCGTAGCCCAGTTAGTAGAGCGTTTGCCACGTCTTGGCATATTGTTTCTCTCTCTTGTTCGAATCCACCCGAAGTTCAGATTTTTCGCAATTGGGTCTCTTCTAAGATTCATACCATTTCAATTTTGTGTTTGTGGACGCTGATTGAGTGTCAGCTGCCTACATATCGATCGACCGAGTCAGCTAATGACCAATGCAGCTAAAGCGATTGAATGAAGTTTTTCTGCCCCACAAGGTTTGATTACGTAATCGAATGGCAATGCCTTCGGCATTGGCCAACATTCCATGGTGAACCAGTTTTGACCGGTTCGATGGAACCGCGTAGATAGCGGTGAACGATCGATCTATGTTGATCTGATGATCTCTTTCAACCAGGTGACCTACAATGGCACTCGTGATTGATTTTCTCTCACTTGTCTCGATCCATACTGGATGATATTCTGTGATTCTTGTAGACAGTTGCCGAGCTGTACTACCTACATAGTTTGTTGAACAATCGCAAGTGAACGAGTGTATGACTGTAGATGAGTTGTGGACCGGCACTTTATTCTTCAGATTTAGAGCACTCAGCGGTGAACTAGTGAGTGAGATAATGGGTCTGACTGAACGTTCTCTTAAGGAAACTGGTAGGTCGACAGATCAGTGATTCAGCCAACGTATTTCCTTTGTATGGCGGTCCTATGGATATGGACTTTTTATCAACTCCTTGAATCTGCTTGAATTGCTTTCATACGTTTAATCACAAAGTAATCAGGATAGCCATTCTGTTATGGTGTACCAGTCACAAACTGTAGCTCGTGTTCCAAAGCATCTGCGGAACAGATTTTTCTGACCCTATCCGCCAAACATTTTGCCAGGTTTTGTTCGTATTTTAAGTTAGTAAAACTACAGAAGTTACTGTACTGGCCTGACCAATTAGTCTTATGACAAACAGAACTTTTCAAACTTCCGCCAGTCCTTCTGCTCAAAGAGACGTCCAGGAAACGGAAAGGCCCATTTGACTGCAGTTCTGAGGTGAAACTTATCAGCGGATGTACGCAGTTGAAGTCCTTTAAAATATCAACGAATTGACTACCACGTGTGAAGATTAAAGGATGAGTAAGGATTAAACAATTACGTGTGGCAACATTCCGCGAAATCTTTCATCCTAGGCACAGGCGTAATGTATTGACTATGTGGATTTCAGATTGAACAATACAGTGGATTAATAATAATAATCATAAACATGTTTTAAAACACCTGATGATTCACTGAACACAACTGCATTCCAGTTCAACCGTTCTGAAGACTGCAGATAGAACATCTTTATAATGCTCGTTTTGGTGTACCCTAGTTTGACCGGTAGCATTCTAGGCTATTGTATGCCAGTTATGTTTGACGTGCAAAATGCACTGCGAAGGCATTCGTGTAGTTTCAAACAGACTTACTGTGCTAACTTGACGTAGTGAGCAGACGAGTATTAACGACTGTAGTCTAAGTGACTATTATTCCTATCCCTTCTGTCTCCAAGGTCTTTGGTGACATCGAAGCTGATTCCCACAGACAATCCAGACTTTGGATCGCAATGAGTTCCGAAGCTGGTCAATGTTTGCTCACTTTGAGCCCAGTTTATTCGCAGTCAAACTAGGCTAATCTGTTGAAGTTTGTCCATGCGAACCGGAGAAGTATTGTGCTCAGGATACAAACGTGTACTCCAACCTGCAACAGTTCAGGTGTTATCACGAGTTATTTCTATCATGCACTCATCAGTCTTCTGAAGCAGGCTATATGCTCACGGTCCGCATTTCTCGAGTACTGGATTTCATCACACTGAGATCGCACCGTACTTATCATTTATGAACAAAAGTCAGTTATTCACAAGGTACGCTATTCTCAGGCTGTTGCACATCTTAGGGTAACTGCCCGGGCTCGGTTTATACTACTGTTCTTGGTTGTTTCTTTTGTTTACCCTACCCTTCTTGCAGCTCAATCCGTCTGTTCTATCGTCTAGTGCGTTGACAGCATATCCGGGAGATGAAACAACTTAGCCAGACTTTGCTTAATTTGTAGTTCATACGTTTGCATATTTGCTGCGGCACATTACATACTACACATAGTCGTGATCATCTAAGTTGTTCTTAACTGTCTTACCTGTCGGTTTTCTTCTCTCGTGCGGTCATATATATAGATAGTTAACTGGCCTTCCATCAGAGAGGGTATGAAAAACCAACCGGTCGAACTGTTTTGATAGGTGGAGTGGGCCTTTTAAAGGACCGTAATATGGCGACGACGGGGCTCGATTAGCCAGTTATTTCATTCCAGATAAGCCTTCATCAGACACACGAGTTACGCTGGTGCTTATACTGTTGTAGTGTAAAATGACCTCAGGATTAAAACTCATCCGATATGCTTTTTTCAAAACTGTTAGCTAAAGGTTAATGCGAAAGCTAACCTGGAAGGACCGTCGGGCTATGTTGACTAGGACTTCGGTCCTTTCAGGTGCAACCTTGTCGTACGAGCCAAAGGGGAACAGTCAGACGAAAAGCAGTTACACTGATAGGATTGTATGTCGCACTACTGACCGCGTAGTGAGGCACGATCCTAGGGGCATACAGCAGAACTATTTTTATAGTTGGGGCACTGCTGTCTTCCGTATCAGGAAGAAGGGGGTAAGAAAGGTTCCCTCAAACAAAGAGCACTCCGATCACCCAGCAGTTGACCGTGACCACCAGCGTATTATCCAGTACGGTCGGGAAACATCTGACATCACCCAAAAGCCTAATGTAGCTTCGAGTACATCCACTGCACGCAGCAGTCCTCCGAATCAGACACTAACGTTTCATTCACAGCGCCCTCAGGCTGGGTAAGCCCCTCACTGCCAAGTGAGTCAGACTCTTGGGTCATTGGCTCCTAGTAGGGTCCCCATGAGAACCCTGTATTTTGTTGTCTTGCAGGTCAGATTTTTGAGTCATAGGCTCGGAATGGGATGCCTCAAGTCAACCCCCTTCCGCGTCATAAACGACCGGGGATTATCAGAGGTTATCATTTTCCCAACAGTGACATTATTAGACCGACACGACTCCCTCCTACTGTTTTGCCCCTCTAGTCTTCTGCGTTCCGTTTACGTTTGGGCGATAATTATTTTCTGAGGCCAAAACAACTGGCAAACATTGGCGCTTTCAATGTCCGCACTCTCCGACGAGTCGGTCAGCAAGCTGCTCTGGCACGTACCCTTTCAAATCTTGAGCTTCATGTGTGCTACGTGTCGGAGGCACGAGTGTATGATTCTAGCATAGTTATCCATTTGAACTCACCTCGAGACAACTGTCGATCCAAGCGCTATTCTCTCAGGGTTTCTGATGACGCCGAAGCTGAATCTCGTGACCAAGATGGAGTGGGAATCGCACTGAGTTTCGGAGCAGAGCAATGCTTGCTCGATTGGATTCCAGTGAACAGCCGTTTGTGCGCTGTGAGACTCAGTACGTCGATAAAAGTCTGTCGACGCAAATCAGAAAGACGTTATGTATTCAGTATATCGGCGTACGCTCCAACAGAAAGCTGTTCGGATGTTACCAAGGATGCGTTCTATGACGCCCTCATTGACCTTCTGAGGCAAACTAAATACTCAGATATCATCATACTAACCAGCGATTTCGTTGGTCAACTTGATCGTCTTTCCCCGGATGAGAAGCGGCTGGGAGGTATGTTTGGTGTTCAACGTATTGACAATGGCGAGAGACTGCTGCAACTGTGCGCATCCCACGGTCTCTATATTTTGAGTAACACGCTTCAACACGAGGAGAAGCACTGTGTTACTTGGAGACACTCCTGTACTTCTCAGTCACGGACACACTTGGATCATATAGCAGTTAGTTGCAGGTGGCACCACTCTGTTAAAGACTGTTGAGCCTTTTGGAGCAACCACCTGGACTCGGACCACGCTGTTGTGCGTGACCATTTTGTTTAGTCATTTGCCCAGAAGTCATACACTGGCAAATGGAAGATGCTTAACTGGCATTCGAGTGAGAACAGTGTGACGAACGCTTACTGGGAAGCATTAGTGAACAAGTTGCCCAGTTTGAGTCAGTTGAGAATACCTAAGGAACGCTAGAAACAAATCACAACAGCCACGGAAGTCTGCTGTGAGGTGGTGTGTTTCAAAGGAGCTGTTCATTTGCGACAGAACTGAATTTCCATCACGTCGATGAATCTCATGAACAAGCGTCGCTTGATCCCACCTGGTTTTGGATATGATGACGACCGTCGAGAACTTAAACTCAAGCTGACTAAAGGCTTGCAAAAAGACCGTGAGCACCACTTGGACGAACAGTCGAAAGAGATGGAACGAGCCATTTTAGCTGGGAATAGCAGAGGGCTTTTTGCCCTGATCCGTGGCTATACTCGTCGTCGAGTCGATGTAAGAGAGACCATATGTGAAAACGATGGTTCATTAGCCAATCACATCGATTAGACAGGTGGGCTGAACATTTTGAGGAACAGTTCAGCTGGCTTCAATCAAACCGTGTGGACGAGAGGACCCGAAAGGTCAGTTACTGCGTTTCAGGACGGTCCTCCGTCCGAAGAAGTAGCTCTGGAGCTCAAGTTATTGAAGCGTAATTAGGTTTCTGGACCAGATCTCCATTCTCTTTCTCTTTTCAAGGATGGTGGAGAGAGGTTGATATCAGAACTGACGAAACTCCTCCAGACGATCTGGAGAACTGAAGAGGTACCTCGTGACTGATGTTTATCAACAATAATTTTTATTTTCATAAGGGGTCTATGTGACAACCACAGAGGCATCCACCTATTATATTGTGTTTAAGTAACTATCTGGCGTTATATTACGTCAGCTCACAAACCCAAGACGAAGTCACATGCGTGAAGAGTAGGTAGGGTTCCGGTCCGCTTGATCACATTTCATATTACGACGGAACTTGGAACATCGGCACTGTTACAGACAGCCGACGGTCGTGGTCTTTTCAGACCTTACGACTGCCTTCGGTTTCGTTGCTCATAAAGTTCATTGGAACTGCCTTCTTTGCAAGAGAGTAACAGGAAAATACATGAATCTGTCGAGATCACTATATGCCAACTCTGTAAGAAGGGCGAAGGTTTATGGACAACTGTCTCAATCGTTCATCACTTCTAGTGGTGTTCGTCAGGGGTGTCCGATCTCCCCCCCCTCCTGTTCAATTTCGTCATCGGCGGTATTCTGGAAGATACGCCTGGGGAATCCAGTGAGCCTGGTGTTATACTTTTTTTGGAGCTAGGTTGACCGATATAGAGTATGCAGATAACATCGTCATACTAGATGCCTCTGCCGAAGACACGCAGACCTTGCTCAACAAAATGAGTGATCGAGATGGTGTGTATGAAATGCGCTTCGCACCTTTAAGGTGCAGAGTGTTTCTTCAAGACTTTCTTATCGTAGGTTATCCGCTTGAGACTGTGAATAGTTTCACATAACTGGGTAGTACAATTTCGTTAGTCTGTGACATTATTAATGAGATATCAGCGAGGATAGCAAAGACACGAGTTAGCTTTATCAACCCGCGTCATCTGTAGAGTGGAGAAAACGTTCGGTTGTTGCTGGAAGGAAAAGTGTAGTGTTTGTGTAGGTTCTGTTTTGCTCAATCGTTCGGAAACGTGGCCTGTTCGCAAGAAAGATGTCAACTGGCTTGTTGTGTTTGACCACCATAGCCGAAATCAATTGGGATGATGGCGTGTTTCAGAACTCACGGTATAGTCAATCGCTCGTTCATACAACATGCGATGGTGGAGTCAAGAAGCTAGCGGTGTTTGACCATCGTTGTCTCCGCCAATTAGCCCACATTAAATGGACTGGTCGTGTAAGCAACACGCCCGTTCGCCGGCGCGTATTCCTGAACGCTCGGGATGCGCGACCAATTGGTCACCTATTCACGTTGCACAGCCTGCGATCGTTAGGTCACGTACTTCGTATGGCAGCTGAGCGTTTACCGTACCGGACATTACATACGGAGACCACCAACAGTTGGGTGAAACCACATAGTGGTCTGGCAAAAACGTGGTCATGAAATATGAAGACCCTGACTGCTCCACTGAACAGGTGTCGCCTGCCTGGCTGGGGTCCCCGTGATCATTCAAACTGGTAATTAAAAACGTTATCCAAGATGGCGGTGTGTCACAGTCAATGGCGTACCTGCATGCATACCATTTCTAGTTCTTCCGCTTAGTCATCTTTGGAAAAATTTCAACCTTAACGTTTTCTTCTAGGATATTCCACCTCACTGTTGAGGTGAGCGGCAGTTCGAGCCACGATACCTTTCGGTCAGACTCATGGCTGCTATGATGATGACTATGCCAGAGCTGACTAAACTGCTTTGAGCAACTTGGATTACCTTGTGATTCATACTTATCAACTATTACTTGCGTTTGTATGTATATGACAGCCATATCCACTGGTTCGGCTTTTGTCGCGCCTAAGTTGTCAGTCAACTTTTATTGCGTCGTCCTACCAAACCCAGCTAGATATCCGAAAAACAGGCGGGATGCCGATGCGGCCTGGGGTACATGAATTATATTTTTTCCGTACAACGCTTGGAGCATCGCTATTCCCAATGGTTGCCAACGCTCGAGTTCTTTTCAAAGCTTATGACTGTCTTCGATTTGGCTGCTTGTTGTATCCTTTATCATCGTTTGCGTTGACGACACGGTATTTCGCTGTGACTGGTAAGGTCCCGAATGCACTGGCCATGTTATACTGTTAACCTGTCGGCTAGAAGGCAGCGAGTGTGTTAGATCTAGATCGGTTATATTCGACTCATTCGTATGAATCAACCATTTCGGTATTTTGACTCGCCACACCCATATTTCGGTTACGGTGGCTTGCCACTTTTTCTTCAGGTTTCTTGTGCATCTTTGATTTCAAAAAGACGTCCGATTGTCGTTGAAAAGAATGGTATATAATACTTACGTGCGTTCTGCCTTGGTCGGGGGGTTCTGAAAGATGGTCTGTTCTTGACAAAGGTGTTTGTTTGTCATTCTCTGCCAGCTAGCCGAAGTCAATTGGGATGATGGCGTGTTTCGGAACTCACGGTATACTCAATCGGTCGGTCATGCAGCATGCGATGGTTGAGCCACGTACCCCATAGGTCACGTGAGTGTTTGTCGCGCCGAACACTATTTGCTAGGGTCACCATCTGTTAGACAAAGTCACGGCATGTTCAAGCAACATGTGAGAACAAGTATGAAGACCTTGCTCATTCTGTTGAGTAAAGTGATGGATGTCACCCGTCAAGTTGAGGTCCTGATGGACACTCAAATCAGTGATGAGGAACGCTGTCCAAAACGGCAACATGTCACAATCAGTAGCTTCCTTCTACTTGACCTCATTTTCCACTCTTTTTGGTAAACTTTTTCTGGGATATTTCGAATTACTGATGCGGTAAGCAGTGGCTCGAACCATAATGTTTTCTGGTGTGGCTCATGAACGTCATAGATAAATGAGTGGATTCGTTTCATACTCAAAATCCAATTGCCTTTGTATTCGGTATTCTACATAAACTGTATCAACCTCCACTCGTAGCCGTGTGTCCTTTGTTTCCTTCAGTCGTATGTTCAATGTATCTATCCTACTTGCCTGGATTTTGACGCGGGAAAGCCTACTTTTTCCGTGAGATAAAGATTCCACATTCATTTTAGCCAGCCATTTGGCCATCCTGCTTTGACTAACACGCCTCCTCTCAAGTGCTCCCTGGTCGTATTCCCTCAGGTTCACACGCGATACTGTGTATGTGAGTGGAACCATAAGCGATGAGGCGCAGACCAGTTGTAGTGATTTGTGTGAGCACGCCCCCTTAGGCCTCGGGCATTGACAGACTAATAGGAAATCCGGTCCCACCAACCAGGTTGTTCGCATAAATCACATGCACATAATTTTGACTGATTGTGACTTTTCTCATGTGCATTCGTTCGTCCATACGGATGACTAACGCAGCCTCGATTGAGGTCTTCTAACTAAAAACACAGCCACGTTTTTCGAAATCTCTGTAATCATTCCACAGAGTCACAACAAAATCGATGCTTCTACAATTAACATTTAATCGAAAACAGATCAGAGACGGCCACCTAATGCAAATATTGTTTGTAGAACAGGATTCTGATATTCAATACTGCTACGCGTTCAGACTTGTATAATGGATGGTTGGTATTCAGTTTCGGCATAATTACCGAAGCCATGTGAGCATAATACGATCAATTTCGTTAACCTAAAGGTTAGCACATCAACAGTAATATCGCGGCGTTTCCGAACAATGGGTAAAATCGTTGTCCGTGGTTTTCTACAGTCCTGTGGATTTAGCCTACCTCACTCACGTTTCATCCAGTTTCCACATGATCCCACATGTGACCATCATCTGCTCGTCTGCCATACCGAGCACTCATTGCCGGTTATTCGGTCGACCGGCGTAAGGTTCGATATGGACGTAGACAAATGAAGTCGTTCATCAAGGGGCTAGCCTCTGTAGACCGGGTTCATCTGCAGGGTTGAGGACCTCGCGACTCCCAGATTCGGTCGCTGGAGACGTTATTTGAGATGGCGGCTAATCGGGCCCTGTGGCGTGAATTTCGACGTTTTTAGCTGAGTTTTCTGTTAAGTAAGTGAACTTAGTGGTGCAGGCAATTGAAATCTTTTTGATGAGGCCTGGCTTTCACTTACAGCTCGATTGTTTGTTTGCAATGTGTAGACACCTTGATACTGAATGTATGAACGTAGACCTAATTGCTTTTTAGTAGTTGGGTCCTTTCCCCTCCTATTCCATTTTTTATTCTGTCTTCCTTCCCAGGACCTTTTTTTAAATCTCAAGCTTAATTGAAAACTACTGATCTATTGCTGTTTTGGAAGATGTTGGTTATGATGTCATCTGTTTATCCGGTCGTACGCTAACCGATACCTCCCATGAGGTGTTTTATTTTGTTAATCTGTTGGGAGGGGGCTGACCAGTATTATGAACTGCAAAGTGCTAGTATACTCTGTACAGTTGTATTGGGATCGTTGACACAGTTTGAAACTAGTGGAGACCGCAGACGGATCAATACAGAGGAGACCGATGGTAATCAACGTTGGATCATGTGTGGGATGTTGGTGCTGAAACCATTTCGCTTTGTTGATTCTTCAATTGAACGTAGTGTTCTTATAGCCATCCGTATCCGGGATGAATGTTGAATAAATGCAGTTTTAGTGTTAGAAGTGTCAGGCGTAACTGTGATAAAAACTAGCACGCCTCTCTCGGGATTTTTGACAACATCTTGGGTGTTCACATTGGGTAGTCGTTTAAACGAGTGAGCCACAATTTCGTCTCAGGGTGCATTCTTGTCGGAGATTTCAGGGTAGACGACTCAAGGATAGCATGTACATTCCTACAACATAGCGACGGTTCTTCAGACTATGCCTGTGCTACTGTATAGAAGGCAGTGGTTACCGAACTTCATGTTTAGGCGTCTGGTTAAACGCAAAGATGTGGGCTGTATGGTCGTTGTGTAACCCTGTGTGCTCTTTGCCGATTTATTGTTATTTTTGTAGATCATCTGAATTTAGGTCTTCATTTTTGAAAGGCAGTCAAAATGGTTCACTTGAACGGAATGAATTGTGATGTTTCAGTGGTCAGATTAGATTTTGTGTTCAATGGACAAAGAATAATCATAGATCAAGGGTTGTTGAGTGCACCGTTGAACATAGTCAGTGTTGGTAGTAATTCGTTAAACAATGATTTAAAAGACTCATGCTAAAATGTTAAGAAAGAATGTTTGGAAGAATTGTGCATGCATCTTGATCACTGATCAAGTAGCTTGACTATCCGGATGAACTAATAAATAGAAGTTTGAAACACTCAGTTTCTCTTATACCGTTCAACTAGATTGCAGGTAAGCACATATTGCGACACAGAAGCATTTCGTTTGATGTCATCAGTTGACTACATAAAAAAACTCGGTTATGTGGGCTTAATGCATGGGGACAGTGCAACGAACTAATATCACATGTCAGGGTGAGGTAAACGGTTTCACTGTTACGGCGAGGAGATTAGTTACATTAGCACTTTCTACCATCAAAGAATTGGTTCGTGAGCTTGATGGCAGAAGGTGCTAGTGTAATCAATCTCCTCGCGGTGACAGCGAAACCGTTTACCTCACCTTGACATGCATTCATGTAACGGTAATTCGTTGCATTGTTTTGTCACCATGCTTTAAGTTTACATAACTGACTGTTTCATGTTGTCGACTAATGGCATCGAGCGAGCTGCTTATGTTTCCCAGTGTGTGACTTCTTGACATCTTGACAATAATCTAGAAATGGTTTGTGTTTGTGGGAACACTGGTAGATTGTTTCAGTTTGTCTGTGGTACATATCCTGGAAGATAATCTCTTGTTATTGTTCAGAGACTAAACTATAAGTAAGGTAGCACACAGCGCAACACGAGAAGTTCAGGTGGGCTTCTGTTTCCACTGCGTCATTTCTGCATATTCCACAAGTCACGCCGTGGTCTGCAAGCGTAAAACTGTTCAGTCATTCCAGGGTAAAATATTGCGTTACGGCCCTGAAACGTTGCACAGTTGCTTGGTGGTAAGCCATTTGCGAATACTGCAACTCACTTGTTTCAGCCATTATTGCTTCATGTTCCCATAGCTGTTTGGTGTTGTTCATTGTTATCATGTACTGTTCCGTCATCCCTGATATGCATACAACACACTTTGTATTATGTGCTCATCCTTCGTCTAGAATCATGTCATTTCTTCATATGATTATGCTATATATCTTTCTCGTAGACCTGTCACCTTCACGATGTCCGCCTGTTGGTACGTGTATGCGAGTCGACCTACGATGAAAAGTTACTGGAAGCTGCCGGCATTTCAGTTGTGGTCAGTGTCTTTGTTTTCTGTCTTACCTTTTGGAAAATACTGTTTGCTTACTGACTTACTACTCCATAGCTTCGCCGGGTTGTTACGTTTGTGTTAGCGTTCTTTTTTTAGAAAAATTTCTTCAATATGTGTTCCTTTTAACATTTTCTGTAAATTCATCTAGTGAGCCTGGGATGCACCACTCATCCCCTTACCTACCTAGTTCATTTCTTTAAACAACGAACTGTGCATGGCACTGCTCATAATACTGCTATCACTCATCGTGGTGAGACATCAGTAGTCTGATGCGTGTATAATTAGTTAACCGTTTTCTCAGCACTACCACGTGAGTAGCAGCGATGTCAGCTTTCATACCGAACGTGATCGTTTTCTACGTAGCAGCTCCGGATAGTTTTCGTTGTTAGAAATTGAGCTGACTAGAACTCGTTACACTTTTTCGATGGTAATCATGAGTGGTTTTTGTCATCGACCCTTTGCTTAACCCGCATTCACTTTCCCATTGTTAGTTGCATGCAGGCCAGGTGCTCGCAAGTTATCCGAGTAGTTATCCGTGTAGTGTTCTGAATTGCAGTGTGTCATTTCCAGACCACAAAGCTTATCACAGACCTGATTTTTGATGAATTGTAGTCTAGTGCCTCGTTTCAGAGTTTCTGACCGGTGGTTTTTTCTTTTCAGGACATGGAATTCGAAGATGGAGCACCTCCAACCGAATCTGTTATTCAGAAATGGTTCCAGTTGCTCAACGACTTGTGGCATACGCAACCGGGAGCTTGCGTAGCTGTTCACTGTAGGGCCGGCTTGGGGAGGTGAGTTTCATCAACAATAAAAGACCATTGAGTAGAATGAACTTATTTGTTCCTGTTTACTTACGTCCCGATTGTGCTTATTGTAACATACTCTGACTGTCCGTCATACTTGTGGACCAACTGTGGGAAACTTGGAGACACCGAAGTAAGGGTTCCAGTAGTAATTCTGTAAGAGAAAACAACGCATGACGTAAAGACCCAGTAAGCTGTGCACACAGCTTACACGAACAAAAACTAAAACTAACGGTTCTGTTAAACAGTTCAAATTTATTCGGTGCGTGCTTGGTAATTTCAATTATGCCTTAGAGCTACGTGGAATTGATCTGATACAATTGTCTGGATAGTGTTAACAATGACGGAAATAATGACAGTAGTTTGCCTTCTCAGCTGGTTGTATTCTGTGGACATTTGTCGAACTAATTGCAAAATGCTATTTCTGTCCAATGTTGTTTGGCGTCATCATTTCTTAGCTATGTAGCCGTACATTGGTTGTTTGTGTTAGATCGATTAGTTTCGTTGTTGCGGTTTTCGACCCAAGAGCTTATGAGTTACTTCATCATTTATACCAGAAACGTAGTTCGTGTGTTAGTAAGCAAGATGTCCCGGTTTTACACATGTGCATGTGTCTGAACTTTCATGAGTGGATGTACCGTTTGAAAGCTTGGTTTTTAACACAGTTGCAGTATCACTCACTGTATTTAAGGGCCTGTTACACTGCATATTTTCATAGGATAAAGATACTAATAATCACTGGTGTCTTTGAAACAAATGGATCAGTGATGCGGTCACATTCTATACCATTTGTAGATGCTTTTTTATCTGCACATTGTCAGTCATCCTCAACTCGATGTATACATTTCATGTGGTGGTTGCGAGCAAGATTACTTTTTCAGTTACACCAGTTGTGAAAGACAGAGATTTTTCCTATTCGATAGCTGATAACTTATTCAGAGCAGATCACGATCTGAGCGTCACCAAGCCGTTTAATACTTTGTTACGCACCACAAACACATCCTACAGTTTCCGGAAGCGTTGTCAGTTTATCGGCTGTGCTCATCTTTGTGCTCGTGAATTGTCCTTGTTGCCCTCTAGTTGACTACCGTATTAGGTGTTGAACCGTGCCGAGGATACCATAGCGCTCATGTTGACACCATTTCACGGAATGGTCGATCCTGTGCTGGATACACATATGAAGTGATTAAATG